>JANFAE010000299.1:0-132128 GCA_024613145.1 Pisolithus marmoratus | reverse complement strand
TAAAGAAATACTACAGGAACATTACAAGTGGTTGTGAACATTGTGGAGGAATGCACAACACTGCAAGCATTTCACAATTTTTCATCCCAAAAATGCTGAAAAAATTGAAAAAAGAGATATCTTTTATTTCAGCTGTTTTCAAAGAAAAAAGGTGAATATAATGTAATGTTTTCTTTGTCTTTTCTGCCAAAAAACATGAATTAATGGTAATGCCATTAGGTTCTTCACTAATGGGTATTAGCATCAATCAATGTTTTTAGTAAATCATGCAAAGAAAACAAAGCATTATTATTGCCTTTCTCTTTGAAAACATGTGTCAAAAAAGAGTATCTCTTTCTTCAATTTTTTTAGCATGTTTTCTCAAGAAAAATTGTGAAATGCTTGCAGTGCAACCCAAGTTGACAGCCAAGGGATTAATCGAAACCCCTGCTGAACATGAGGCCCAATTAGTGGAAGAGAGCCAAAGGACTAGGGAAAGAGAGTAGACAAGCCATGCGTCACCGAATGTAGGCATTGCATGTTCAAGCATCGATACCTTTACTAAACCAATATTTGCATAGAAATACCATCGCAGGAAAACCATTCTCGACTGCATTGTCGCAATGAAATCGGAAGACCCTGATGACGATCTACAAAGCTGGAAGTGGCTTCAACGACTTATCAACACTTTGGGTGAGCACAGTATGAGTTCAGAGGAGAGTTCTGTGGAAAATGGCATTGAGAATGTACTCCGAGTGAAAAATTTGGAGTGGCAGAAGAATATCAACAAGGAGCTGGAGACTGTAGATCTCCAGCAGGTCATCGACAAGGACATCTTTCGCTCACAGGGCACGAAACCTCTCCCTAGGAAGTGCACCTGATAACCAAAACTCCTCTCAGGTTCTGTTAATGGGTTTGCCCATGGCATTGTATGATGACATGTGGATCTTGCAACTTACCAAACTTCAGAGGGAGTCACTCAAAATCTTGAAAGATCCATTCCCTTGGATGAAACTTGTTGCAACCTGACCCCAGTACATCCCTGTTTACAGTTTTTCCAAACCTCGACCTACTCTATGGCTACAGGCTACAAACATGCTAGAATACCTGGCGAATGCAGCATAAGAAGTCATCTCTGAGTGCCTTCTTTTTCACTAACTTTCTTGTAATGTAACTACCAGCACTGGTCTAGACCGGATTGACAGTTATGGTATGCCTTGATGGATGTGAAACTGACTTTGTGGGATGGGCCATGTGTGGCGATGATCAGGGTAACAGTAGTATGTGCCAAGTTGATTGTAAACTATCAAATGAAACTCCAAAACAACAGTACAAATGACATACAATTTTATCCGAATGTGACACAGAATCCTACAGCTGCCCCTCACTCAGACATTGAATGCATCCTAGCAGCGGGCAGAGGTGACGATGGCTTTTATATGATCGCTCAAATTGCATGCTGCATCAAGCAAAACCTTCAGTAACAAGGGGAAGAGTATACCGTATGGCCTGTAGAGATCCAGGGCTTATGCACATTTCATCTTTACCATTAAAAAGAAAAGCACTGCCTGACAATTTCATTCAACTACTACAGGCAAAGACTAGTCAGGGTGGATACATATGTACCAACATGATTTTCTGCCTTGGAGTGCATCTCAGGTCGCACACAACTCCTAGTTGGCTGATTGCCACGCCTTGGTGGGGTTCTTCCTACATGATCTTAGGGAATGTTATATGGTTCACAGTACTTGGCACTTCATTGGTGCCATGGGATACGACCCCTCCAATGCTGTCATTATCAGTAACTCTGCAGATTGGAACCTAGTTGTGCACAGCTATAGCTGAGAATGCAGGGGTGGATTCAATGTGTGTGTTGATCGGGGTGATGAGTGGCCAATAATCAGGCGATGAGCAGGCAGTCAGTTTTGACTGGGAGGAAACTTAGAGTTGTAGATAACATATTCTGCCTGTGTTTTAATTTAAAAAATGAAGCTGTGTCTCTATGCTCGTCAAAATTTTAAGTTCATGCCATTGTTTAGGCAACCACAAAACAATAGGATTCATTGCAGTTCAAATGTGGGGACTAAACTCTAAGTCTTCACACGTGTTTTGTCAGTTACTGTACTTAAAATTCACATCAATGTTTGGGCCATGACTGCATGATAAAGTAAACTTGTCATTTTTGCCAACATTCAGACCAATGGCAATACTTTAAACTCCACCCTTACCACAATGTTATTTTAATTTTGAAGTTTTGTCTTCACATTTTCGACTACATTTTCCCTGGTCTTAAATATTGTCCACCACATTGTGTCAGTAAGACCTAATATAGGCACATGCAGTAGTAAGTCCTGATCCATCACATGACACAAGGCAAAAAGGTACAAGACCAGTTGCATGACTTCAGGGGCACATGACTAGCTGGCAAAAGGCAGGAGCCCTAAGTACACAAGAGTGTGGCTTCAGGGGGGGTGTTGGAACCTACTTGTAGTAGAATCCACATCTTGCACTGTAGGACTGGTAGCACAGTGGTAGTGCACCAAACCTAGTGGTTGGGGGTCCCAGGTTCGAGTCCTGGCCTGTCCAGTATTTTCAACAAGGCTCCCTCCCTCCTGTTCTGTCTCTCTCACTCTCACTCATCCTCCATCCACACAGGACTCTTTTTGACCAGGTAGGCTTTTCCAATGTAATCTAGCATGCTGACGCAGGGGCAGACATATTGACCCCATCCACTATGTCTTGCAGACAATTACTCATACATAGACAGACATGTCAGACATTCAATCTGCTGATGATGTGCTCGACTTCAACCTCAGGTGTGCTCTTCTCATCAAGCTCCAGTGGAAACCAAACTTATGATGCACTGACCTATCCAGTGATAATGCTGATGATGCAGGTCCACAGGACGAAGCTCTTGTCGATGAAGGCGAGCATGATGCTCCATTTGATGTCACTGAGGTCCCCCATCAGCTAGCCACAGGGGATCCCCATGCACAGGTCGATGTTCACCTTGCTCTATATCCAACTCAAGGACCAGCAGACGATGAATATGTCCATCTGTTCAACATCCATCGCATGAAGCACATCTCTCTGAGAGCCCTGTGCCGCCTACATGATAACCAACAGGCCATGTCAGTGATCACACTACTCTCAAAGAGGCACCGGTTGAGGCTTGATGACAAGGATTGTGTCAATGTCATGGCCAACCCCAACTTGGTCCCTCGCCTTGCACCACATTACCTCGATTATACTCTGTATGTTGGCTCTCATCATGGTCTCGATGCAGCACTCCCAAATGTCGACATCGATCACAACTGGACAGCCAAGCTGCAGCTGTCCATGGCAAACTGGTTCTGGCCTGACAATGCCATCAACTCCCTCCCATTTGACCCAAAGGGTTGTATGATGTATATTGGGACACAATTGGACGACCAAATGTGGATTGCAATGGTCCCCAATAAGTTTTTTGATTTACAGGATCCCAAGAACACTCGTGAGAAGCTCCCAGTCCTTGCCCACAAGCATCCAGCAGTGGAACCCAAGCATGCACACATGATGGTGATGTTCATTGCCCATGTCCTTGCTGACATGTGATTGGAGGACATCCACTGCATCCATCCATATCCCAAGCCACTGACATGGGATACCATATGAGATTTGACCAAGATCCTGTGAGTACCATTTGAGATCTGGGCTTTCACATGGTTTCCCCCCCCCATCTACTTTCATCGACATTTCCCCTTCATTGCACAATACATGTCCCATGCATGTATGGTGTTGTGCATGTTGCCAGCTGCATCCAGTTGTGCATTTTTTGCAACCCCTCATTTTGTGGAATTTCGATGGTCTTGGCTTACGGATTTTATTTTTCAGTGGACACTTTGGACAAGGGAATCGCACCATCAACCTCCACTTGACCGACCTCCGGCACTTACATCAGGGGTTCTTAAATTGTTGGCATCCATGGGTCACTGCTGCTCCACAATCTTGGAAGGTGGATGGTTTTCTTACACAGAATGCTCTGGTCGGCATCACATTCCAGTATGGTCAAAACCAACCACTCCTGCTAGGGCGAAATGCAGACCTTGAGCGCCACAACTGGGACCAGGATCGCAAGTATGCTCACATATGTCAAGTGTCGTTCTCTTTGGCCACACATATTAGGTATGTATAATCATTATCATTTTATTCCCTTTCACATGCAGTTCGATGGAGATACTGATGCTCTGCACCTCACTGACTACAGCTATCTCAATGTTAATGGATGGAGTGCAATAGATCGCACACTCATCCAGCAGGCCAACCCAGTTATCTATGACAAGCCTGATGATGATCCCACACAGGAGCAGGTCGATCTTGCAGATTTGCCACTTGTTGATGAGGATGGATTTGAAATCAATGTGTACAACCCAGATGGCTTCTGCATCCCCAGGCAGAAACCTACCAGCTTTGAGACTTGTGGAGCATTGTTGGACCTCAAGAAAGTCCATGAACTGTTCCAGGGCACTGAAGATGCACATGGACATGTCCAAAATGAGGTACCATTCACTGTCTACCCACTTGCATTCACATGAGATCTTGGTAATGTCAAGGCAGCTGGACTGATGCTGACCTTTGCATGCAGGGTGATGCAACTGAACACTGCCATCTGCGAAGACAATAGAGCCACTCACTGTAATGTCGATGATGATGATGACGATGATGACGATGATCCCATGATGCCTAACCGCCATTTGCCAGCCCTTCTTGGTATTTCATCTCAGATATATAACTCATTATCCCACCGTGTCTGTACTGAGGCCAAGTTCCATGTGGTCCAACTGGGGATGGTCACCAGCATGTTCGCAGGGTCTTCTGCCAAAACTGCGACAGGCAAATGCCACTGGGAGCATCGGGTGAAGTTCTGTGAACAAGGCATGCCACATGTCAGATTTAGCCAGAAGGTGTCTGGTGATGGGCAACCTCAGACCCTGTGATTTGAAAAAACATATATCTTGGACATATCCAGGATGCATCCTGACCTCCGCACTGGCAGGTAAGTTCATCATTGCCCTGTGATCAGCAAGAGCCAACATGCACTAACCTGTGCCCACACAATATTGCTAGCATGATATATGACTGGGTCATCTGCCCTTTGCTCAAAATGTGGAGCCATCCCAGCATCTTGGCCCCAATCAAGGATGTACTGGTTGCATTCCAACCCAATGTGAGTGTGTGATCACATGCCAGCCAGTGACCTTGGTCGATCAGCCCTCACAGATCATACTGGAATTATTCAAATGTGTCACATATCCAATCATGGCACTGATCAACCTCATCTGGGGGAAGCATGTGGAAGATCTCAAGGCCAGCAAGATCATGGATCCCTGCATGATTGAATTCATGTCCATGCTTGAGTGCATGCTCAACTATGCCCACACTGGCAATGCTGCAGTCTTGTGCAAAAAGCTTATGGACCGTGCATGGCTGTCCCTTGGCCTGATTCAAGATGGGTTTCCATGTCTATCCAACACTTTCCTTGCCCATGGCTCTTTGCAGAGTGGACAGATCATCATGCATTCCAACAGTTGGCCTGTTGAACTTGCCATGCACTGTCCTCTGACATCATCCAAGCGATGCCAAGAGCTCACATATGGTCAAGATCATTACAAGGTGAGCTCGACTCAACACCTCTTTTTGTACACATCATGCAAATCATGGTGGTCCCCTGTTTGTGCATCGATGTCGGGTCATGGATACCACACGACCCACTGACAGGATGCCAGAGCATGTTCATCTGCACAAATCATGGGGTGCTGTGATTTGTGCAATCTCAGTTGTTTCCAATGAATGACACTCACATTTTTCCACAAAAGATATATGAAGCTTGCCTTGCTGTCCATCTTGCTATGGACAATGTCCCCGACCATGCATATGTGAATGTGACTGATCCTCCTCTGAGGGCTGCATGTTACATAGCTGACATTGCACTCAAGGTTTACTTTGACAATGTCAAACAGCTTGTCTACAACAAGGTCATGGAGGGTCTCAATCCCATGATCGATGCAAATGATCCAGTTCTGAAGTGCACAACTCACGATCGCTACATGGCATTGTCTCGTTGGATGGATGAGGCCAGACCGCTGTCATACACCCCAGGTGTCCTGTCCAATCTCCTCCATGCTGTTGCTGTACCAGACGCCAGGAATTTTCAGTTGACACCATCTGTTCTTGGCCAAAAACCTGTGTCGTTCTTGGCAGAGTCAATCTTAACAGCCATCACACTTGCTACAGGGCATTGCAAGCCTCCCTTCATCAGTGGGGGCAACTTCTACCATGTAGCCTGTGTCACTGTCAAGGAGATGAAGTCTATTGCTCGCCGTGCTGGTGTTAAATGTCAAGATGAGAAATGCTTCCTGGTGGATGCCTTCTGCCATGCCTTTGAAAGCCTCAAGGTCAACCATGTTCCATGGTCTGGCAATCCACAATGTACAATTGGCCATCCCTCGACTGCCACCATACATGACATCTAGTTGAATCTTGGAGCAAAAGGCCCCACCTCATTGATCACCTCAACCACATTTTCACAAAACCATTCTGTTGGATTATTGGCTCTCCATGCATCTGAAGACATCCAAGCCAGTGATGCTCATGGGGATTGGTCTGCATTAGACATACGCTTGTTGACATTCGAGTCCATTTTGCACAAGGTGAACTTGCCTTCTGAATGGAAGCTGTCTTATTTGTCTGCAGAGCAAGCACCACCCTATGTCACCGATGCCTATCACTTTGTGAGAAACAAGTACAATGGGTCGAAGCCTCTCTATCAGTTGGCAACCTTGTGTGCCATGGTATGCATGGGTCTCATACCATCCATCTTCCCTCCAGAGAAAATCAGCTATCCAAGCAGAAAGGTCCAATATGAGGCTTACATTCATGACTTGGACTGGGCAACACGTAAAAATTGCAAGGGAATAACAGCAGCTGAACCATTCATCACAATGGTGATCGGTTTCATCATATCCTTGTATGAACCTGATTCTCCCATATCTCACCACATCCAGGATGGCTCTGACCTCAAGCTGTGGTGGGCAAAACACAGTATGTGTCCTCATCTATGTAGTGTAGACCTGACATGCTGATTGTTGGTGACCACTCTACAGCAGCCAAAGGGATCAATGCATTCCTGCTTGCCTGTCTAGGGTTGGCCTCTGTAGAAACTCCAAGTGGATTTCGATCAGCCAAATGGAACATCAACATCTGCCCCCTTCCCTCTTCCATGATTCAAGAGAAACATGCCGAGGTCGTCTGTCTATTGAAAACAGGGGGCAGATATGGTGGCTTTGATGCTGTGAGATATCTCATTGGCACTAAGGCAGCAGATATATTGAACGAGAAACATTACATATATGCACACACACTGCCACTATCCCTGCTGCAACAGCCATCATCATCGAAGCATGGACATCATGAAGTGGATGATGGTGAAGAGGCACTGGGCATGTCTACCCAAGTGTCCAGTGATGTGAGAAGGGTCTCTCACCAATTAGATTACTGACATGTGTGTCATGCATAGCAAAGTCATACCTGCAGGTGACTCAAGGATCTCTATGTCATTGTTATCAATTCAATTCAATATGATTTAAATTCAATCCCATTGCGTTCCATTGTCTCATGTCTACCTACCACTGACACTTGATGTGGATGTGGAATGTAGAGCTTGTTTGTCATGCATGATATCATGCATGCATCTACTGGTCTCCACATACATTCATCACACATAAACACCCATAGGGGCCCAATTTGCATGATGAGTCTCGATTATGTATTTCCCATGTATCACCTAACTCTGCACAAATCCATGGATACACATATTCTATATGTTTTGGTAAACACAGTTAGGGTGAAACTAGGGTGAAAGTAGGGTATCTGTCCTCTGCTGGTCCATTTGCACAAATATGATGGCTGCATGATTTGTGCAGAATGACTAAATGTGAAAATATATTGAATGTATAAATAGCATGTGGTGTCTAAAGATGGATCTATGTTATATTTTGTAAACTGCAGATCAAAATGTTGTCATAAATCCCTTATCCATGATGGCAATCACATCTATATATATATTATGTACAGGTATCATAGTTCCAGAAAACATTGTGTGTGTGCAAATAATGGTGCACATAACTTGTGAAAACACCCATGGATTAAAAAGAATGGGAATATGTTCACACATAACATACAATATTGAGCAAACAAACTAAATATGCAAATATAGCTATAATTTGATTTGTGCCAATGAAAAGGATGCCATTGGTGGGTGGTTGGGTAGGTGTCAATCTGCGCAAAGTTGTGGGTAGTATGATTTGTGCTGAATGACTAAACACAAACATTGGATTTAACATATATAGTGATTAATGTCTAAACATAGATTAGATATTAGAATTTGAAAACCATAGGTCAAATATGATGTCATGCATCCCAATTCAGTAATGACAACCACATATTTGGAGATATCATCCCTGTGCCACATCTGATACCATGTGGGATCTGCACAAATCAATGATACACCTGACTTGTGATAAGAATAACATATCACATGGGATCATGCAAGACATCTTCAAGCAATGTATCTATATGTTTGTGTAGGCATGATCAGGGTGAAAAAGTATGTTCCATCTGCTAGTCCATTTGTGCAAATATGTCAACAGCATGATTTGCAGACTGATCATGGGTGAAAATATAATGAATATATAAATAGCATGTGTTGTCTAAAGATAGATTGATGTTGTATTTTTTAAACTGTAGACCAAAATGATACCATCAATCCCATATCAGTGATGTCAATCACATCTATATATATGCAGGTATCATAGTCCAGCACTATGTTGGATCTGTGCAAATAAATGACACAGATAAATTGTGAAAAACATCCATATATCACAATGAATGGGAACCTGTTCTTGCATAGCATACAATACTATGCACCTAACTAAATATGCAAATATATCCATCAATTGAATTGCACCAATGGAAAGGATTCCATTGGAGAGTGATAATCAATAAATGCACTGAAATATCAAATTGCACTCGATAACTACTATTTGATATAGATAAGGACAACAGAACACATGAGAATGTTTTGATCCTGACATAGAGGAATGTGACAGATGTGACATATCACAATATTATATACTGAGATCAAGAATCAACTTTGATCACACAACCCACCAACATTGAGTCTGCCATGCCACCCAAAGGGTCGAAGGGAAAGAGTAAATCAACAGAGACAAAGGCCAAATCAGGTGAAGGGAGCAAGGTGTGTATATTATATATATTTAAAGACTGATAACATGGTGACTTGCGATGATGACAACAGAAGTGGGTGGAAGATACACTTCTCATGGACCAGACCAAACAGAAGACACCGAAACTGGAGGAGACAATAGAACAACTCAATTTGAAGAACGAGAAGATTAAGAACGTGATGATAGGGTATGCGATGCTTGACATACTAAAATTCCATGATAGATTGCAGTTCAGTAAATGGAACCCTTGACTACTCATCAAATCACAGATCACGGCACTCGTGGAATCGTTCCAGGTGAATGCAGTTGATCAATTCAACCCAGCACATGCAATCCCCCTCATCATGCCAAAGACTCTGATCAAGCATGGTATGTACATGACAGAAGTGTCTAGCAAAACAGCCATCCCCATTCTTCAAGTAAGAGATGATGCTCCCCCCAACTGGAATCTGCCTGCAGCTGGAGGACAGCATCACATCGCTGCTCTTGAGATTTGGCTGGAGAAGAAGCTAGCACAACTGAATGAATACGTTGCAAAAGAACATTCTATTCAAAAACAAGACCCAGATGATGTGGACAAAAATGAACTGAAACAATGGAACGAGGGAGGGAAGAAAGAGAAGGATGCATTGGAAGGTATCATGGCATACGAGGGATTGTGGCTGGTATCTCTGTTTGATGATAGTAAGTGCCACATTTTTCTCTGAATGGGTATCCTGGTGCACAAAACACGCTGTCCGATGTTTTGCATGGTCAGCACCACTTTGGTAGATGCTGGGTAAGTGTTCAATGTGTCTACACATGAGTGTTGGTGGCTGATCTGCACAAATCACTACATACACAGATATGCGTGTATGGAATGGGCCATCTCATGGTTTATGGATGCATTGCACTGGGTACATTGCTGATACCTCCCACAGGTATGATTGATGAATCTCTGGCCCTGCACATCTCGCAGAATGAGATGAAGCATGTATATATGGAATTGCTGATGGATGGGCTTATCCAACTCTTCAAGATAATGAAAGCACAGGGGTCTGATTACCAGCAGGTGAAATTGGTTCCCCAATCCAAAGGGAATGCCTCGAAACAGACAGAGTTGCTGAGGCAAGACTATGTATGGGAAATGTTGTCACAGTTTGACACCACAGGCATGCATTACTGGCATGCCAACTTCATGCAATTCTCAGAATTCTACCTGATGATGATGTCTAGTTATGGAGGGGTAGGTGATCATGATTTGCTTTTGGCAGCATTTGTGTCTGATGCTGATTATCCATGTCATACGAGATGCTTGCATATCTTGTGGGATGTCTGGAGAAAAAACTACACATATGCTTCAATTCTGTGGAAGTAGATGAGAAGGCAGTGAAGACCCTCTTATTGAGTTTGCGATCAAAGAAGGCCAAGGCTGCACAGGAGAAGCTGGAGCAAATCTTCGATGAATTACATGATGCCAGGCCTATCCTGGAGGCGATTAGGAATGGCATCAGAGAGGCCATCAACGAATGCTTCAATAGTTGTATCGCTAATATGTCTGGAATCCATGAGATCAGCAACCAGTCATCTGCTGACTGGGCAACAATCTTTGCACAATATGCCTTGGAGGTGCATTGCAAAATCAAGGAGCAGGTAACCATCTTGCAGGAACGGGGTGACCTTGACAGACTGTGCACTGAGGTGAGACATGCCCTGAAGACATGCATGATCAAGAGCAAGATTGTGTTTGTATGTGACACTTGCCATGAAGACTATGCCAGTTTCCCATTCATGTCTCGGTCCATGTTCATGCTTTTGAAGATGCACCTTGCATGCATTCAATCAACTATATTTGAGGTATGTCTGTCGCATTTTATACCATACCCTGTCATGCGCAAATGATAACACATCATTTTTTGCGCATTTCGACGATTCAAACATTCACAGATATCATCGTGGTGGATGCCCTACATCTACACAGCGAAAATCCATCCAAAAGAGTGGAACCCTGGCTCTGCCAGTGCTGATATGTGATGGGTGGTGTTGGCTCACCCTGATTATCATGTCGACTCTTGCAATCTACTATGGGACAAAGTACGTCTCAAGACCAAATGCAAGCAATGCTGATATTCATATTCAGTTTAGATTGTACTCATACTTTTCAAATCCTATCCCGCTGCTCTCCACATGGAAGGGCAAATATTGGCCATGAACATCCCCAACCATTCAATAAGCCAATTGGAGCTACTCAGTATATTTGGCATGTCGCTCACTGGAGCAGTGAAGAAATCCAAGCCTTCCATACCTAGGAAGGGTAAAGCCAAGGCAATGGCAAACGATGATGATGATGACGATGGTGAGTATATCGATGTTGAGGGTGAGAGCAGTGCTGAGAAAGATGTTGATGGGGAAGGAGATGATGGTGATGAACAGAGTGTGCAGGAATCTGCTGATGATGACAAGCATGATGTTCAGGTGGAGTCCAGAGAGGAATGCCTTGCAGGACAAGAGAGGGCCAAAATGGAGGCCGAAGAATGTGCTAAGAGCCTTGAGATCGAAGCAAGCCAAGCTTTCAAGGTCCTCAATAATAGTCCAAAGGTCTCTGTCCCTGCCATGGTCACATCATATCTGCCATGGATGTGCAAGTCCAAGATTTCATCTGATGCTGTTCAAAATTCTTTCCAAGGTCAAGACCTTTTGAGGTGGCACACCTGGGAGTGGGCTGCACAAGTCAGACCATCATGCACACGCAATCTCTGAATTCTTGGCTGCATCACTATATACGAAGCATGCTCCCTCTCTGCATATCACCTGACCCTACTTTCTGATATGAATGGTGGTGCTGCTACCCTGTGCTCTAAGATTGAGTTGGAAACTACGGACTATCAAGCCAACCGTGTCTCCAAAGAGCTCCAGCAAACTATGCTGTTGGAGAAGAGGAAGCATCCCAACAAAGTTGCAGTCACACACACCTGGCCTGATGGTCTCACAAATGACCAACCTGTCATGAAGGTATTCGACTTGGATACAGAGCTAGCCCACCACAACTACACCATACTACAGGAGTCACAGCAGAGCCAGCTACAACAAGTGATCAATTGTGTCGAGACTCAATGCATTGCTTGGGATGACACCACAAATACAGTGTCCATCTGAGACAGGCCACCATTGGCACCCAATGTACAGCAAGCACTGGAGGACTTGGTGAAGGTAAGCATGGTCTCCACATGTGCTCTCATTTCTCAAATACTGACCAGCTCATCTCATTGTTGTTCTCAGGTGCTCAACATGAATGCATATGTTCAATGGTGTGGGCTGCAAGTTGGGGACTCAGATCTGAAGAAGTGTAGATCCAGTATTGATGTGTTGGAAGTTGTCTATCATGCAACCGAGGAGGGTGCATCAAAGGCATTTTTGCAGAAATGCAAATTTGTAGTAACCTCACAATATGAACTCAAGATGTCCAAGGTGGGCACTCTGAACCCTGTGGATTCCACATCAGTCCCAGATGCCAATGGTACATTCATTGCATTCAACTGTCCATCTCTAAACTCGTCACAACAGAACCCCATCATGCAGAGCCTGCTGGCACTGAATGTGCCACAATCACAGATGCTTCAACCACCCATCAATCCTCTGAAAACCACTACAATATTCTCACTGGTGCAACTGGTGCTGAAGCTGACCACCCCTCCGGTAACACAGACACCCAGGACTGTCTTATGGGTGATCAGGAGACTGGCAAGGTCAGTACTCAGGATGCAGATGCACCCATGTAGACATCTGGTGGCAAAGGGGATGATGCGATGGACAATGCAGGTGACATGTCCATGGACAAATCTCTTGACATGGGCAGTAATAGTTCAGATGCATCTTCAGATGCCGGTAAGTGGCATTTTCTTTTTACCATGAGCAGAGTGCATGTCCTCCTGTCATCAATGTCGATCTGCACACATCAATGGTACCCATGATTTGTGCTATCACCCACCTCTTATGCATTGCAGGAGACCAACATTGGTTGGCTCTGTGGGTGGGGATGTATGCACATAATACATGCACCATTGATGTGTGCAGATCACATCGCCCCATTTCCTCACAGAACATCATCGATTAGTTCTCATGCCACATGTCTCTTGTCAGGTGTAGCCCCCCCTCAGCCACGCCACCCCCACCATGAGTAACATCGAGTTTGTTTCTGTGTACAGATGGCCTTGACACTCTGTACTCATTTCTGGTTCCAAGACAAATCCACATCACATCTGGATGATGCTTGTACATTTTGTGTTCATTTTCTATATAATTATAATGCACATGTCATGACATTCATCCCTAATCTAACCCTCCTCCATAGCCTCTGCCCCACCACAAATCAGTATTCCCTCCCCTCCTCCAACTGCAGGTGCTCATCCCCCTGATCCACCTGCTCTCCATGACTCCAATGGTATCTATATTTCTATTTTCCATGTATCATTTGCTCTTCAAGAAAACAGTTTATTGATCCATCTCTCGTTCCCCCTCAGATGAGATTTTCCATAGGACGTTATCCTCGGACACAAAGCGCTCACACCCCCCCTCTGTACAGCCATCCAAGAAGCATGCTGCTTCCAAGTCCCTCTTGTTGGGTGATGAAGAAACCATCCAAAGGTCCTCTCGTAAGCTTACCTTTCATACATTCATTGTCTGTGTCTGACTGGCATCTACCATGTTATTGTAGTGGGTTTAGCACCATTGCATCATGCCCCACCCCGTTCCAAACAAAAACTTGATGGTGGTGCTCCCTCGTCAGGTTTGCTGAATGTTGCAGAGGGAGATGAGGATGTCAGTGAGCAGCTCGGCTGAACTTACATATATTTGCATGCTTGCTTCATCTTGACCCTTGCAAAGTTTAGCATGCATCGTCTCCACTGCTGTCTTTGTTGTATACAGGCAATCTAATAATCTTAATGCCAGAGTCAAGCTTGACTCCACAGACCAGTCTGCAGACTTTCCTGCAGTCCACTCAATTTTCCCACAGACTCCTACAATGGTCTGCAGACTTTCCCACAGTCCACCCAATTTTCCCACAGACTCCCCCAATAGTCTGCAGACTTTCTCACAGTCCACTACTTTTTCCCACAGACCACCAGATTTTCCCACAGACTACCAACCCATATGTGGCAGGTAGTCTGCAGACTTTCCCACAGTCCACTCAATTTTCCCACAGACTCCCCAATAGTCTGCAGACTTTCCCACAGTCCACTCAATTTTCCCACAGACTCCCCAATAGTCTGCAGACTTTCCCACAGTCCACTCAATTTTCCCACAGACTCCCCCAATAGTCTGCAGACTTTCTCACAGTCCACTACTTTTTCCCACAGACTGCTACCCTATATGTGGCAGACAGCCTGCCACTGCAAGCATTTCACAATTTTTCTTGAGAAAACATGCTGAAAAAATTGAAGAAAGAGATACTCTTTTTTGACACATGTTTTCAAAGAGAAAAGGCAATAATAACACTTTGTTTTCTTTGCATGATTTACTACAAAACATTGATTGATGCTAATACCCATTAGTGAAGAACCTAATGGGCATTACCATTAATTCATTTTTTTTGGCAGAAAAGACAAAGAAAACATTACATTATATTCACCTGTTTTCTTTGAAAACAGCTGAAATAAAAGAGTATCTCTTTTTTCAATGTTTTCAGCATATTTTGGGATGAAAAATTGTGAAATGCTTGCAGTGTGCAGACTTTCCCACAGTCCACTTAATTTTCCCACAGACTCCCCAATAGTCTGCAGACTTTCTCACAGTCCACCCAATTTTCCCACAGACTCCTGCAGACTTTCCCACAGACTCCCCAATAGTCTGCAGACTTCTCACAGTCAATAAAAATTTCCCACAGACTGCCACCCCATATATGGCAGGTAGTCTGCAGACTTTCCCACAGTCCACTCTATTTTCCCACAGTCTGCCATCCCATATGTGACAGACAATCTGCAGACTTTCCCACAGTCCACCACTTTTCCCACAGTCCACCACTTTTCCCACAGTCCACCACTTTTCCCACAGTCCACCACTTTTCCCACAGTCCACCACTTTTCCCACAGTCCACCACTTTTCCCACAGTCCACCACTTTTCCCACAGTCCACTGAATTTTCCCACAGTCAACCTTGAGTTTGCCCACCCCATCTCACTGTCAAAAATAAGCAACTGGTTGCTTATTCTGGGCAGAGCAGAACTAGCAAGTAACTAGTAACTGACAACTACCAACTACCAACCAGTGACTAGCAAGTAGCAAGTAGCAAGTAGCAAGTAGTGACTAATTGGCACAAACTGTGGACAAGTTGTGCTGTCACTCAGAAAAAAATAGGTGACTGGTTGCTTATTCTGGGGAGTGCAGAACTAGCAATTAACTAGTAATGAGCAACTAGTGACTAGTTGGTGCAAATCATTGATGAGTTGTGCTGGCAGTGACCCCCCCTCCCCCCACAAAAAATAGGTGACCAGTTGCTTATTCTGAGCAGAGTAGCAAGTAACTAGCAAGTAGTGACTAGTTGGCACAAATCATTGATGAGTTGTGCTGTGAGTGACCACTGACCACAAAATAGGCAACCAGTTGCTTATTTATTCTGAGCAGAGGAGTAGAAAGTAACTAGTCACTAGCAATTAGTGAGTAGTGACTAGTTGGTGCAAACCATCAATGAGTTGTGCTGTGAGTGACCCCCCACTGCCAGAGAAAAAAGACAACTTTGACCAGCCCAGAGACAAAGAGTCAGTGGACCCCCCCACAGTAACAGACATGACAGACACAGGACCACTGCAGACACAGACACAGTGACACCAGACAAAAAAAAAAGAGAGACAGAGAGTGAAAGTGATCCCCCCAGACACAGACACAAAGTGAACAGTAACACTCCCCCACAGACACAGACACAGACACAAAAGCAGCAGTGACAGAGACAGAAACAACCCCCCCACACAGTGACAGACATAGACACAGACAAAAAAATAGAGCAGAGAGTGACACCCCCCAGACAGTGACAAACACAGACTGAGACACAGAGTCAACAATGACACCCCCCCCGGACACAGTGACAGAAACAGACACAGACACAGAAAAAGAAGCAGAGAGTGACCCCCCCAGACAGTGACAAACATGGACACAGACAAAAAAGCAGAGAATGACACCCCCAGACACAGTGACAGACAAAGTTCGACAGTGATGACCACCCACACACAGTTTCAGACACAGAGACAGACACAGTAACCCCCCCAAACACAGTGACAAAAAACAGACACAGACCCCCCCCACAGTGTCAGACACAGTGACACAGTGACAGAAACAGCAGAGGCAGACACAGTAGAGACATAGTGACCCCCCCAGACAAAAAAAAAGAGAGACAGAGAGTGAAAGTGACCCCCACAGACACAAAGACAGACACAGACCCCCCCAGACACAGTGAAAGAGACAGTGCAGATGGATGCAGTAGAGACAGAATGACCCCTCCCCAGACAAAAAAAAAGAGTGAAAGAGACCCCCACAGCCACAGACACAGACACCTGCCCAGCAACAGACAGAGCAGCAAGTTTGACCCCTGCCACACACAGACACACACAGACACAGCAACAGACAGACAACAGACAACAGTGAGACAGCAAGTAACCCTGAGAGTAACCCCTGAGTGACCCCCACTGAAGAACCCCCTGAGTAGGCCCCCAAGTAGACCCCCAAGTAACCCCCCCCATGCAGCAGTGTTGTTGGTAGTAGTGTAAGTAGTGTAAGTAGTAGTGAGTGTAGTGTCAGTAGCAGTTGTTGTTGTAGTGTAAGTAGCAGTGTTGTTGGTAGTAGAAGTAGTTTTAGTAGTAGTAGTTGTTTGAAGATAAGAGGAAGTAACCCCCAGAGAACTCCCCCCCCAGATGAGGATTTTGGTAGTAGTGTTGTTGTTGGTAGTAGTAGAGTTTGCAGTAGTGTAAGTGTAAGTACTGAGTACAGTAGTTGTAGTAGTGTTGTTTGTAGGATAAGTAGTGGCATGTAGTGGTGTAAGTAGTAGTGTAAGTTTGAAGTGTGGTAGTTTTTGTAGTGTTGTTGGTAGTAGTGTAAGTAGGAAAAGTAGTAGTTGGAGTTTTGGTAGTGTAAGTTTGAAGTGTAGTGGTAAGTGTAGTAGGAGTAGTGGTGTTGTTGGTAGTTGTGTAAGTAGTGTAAGTAGGAAAAGTAGTAAGTGAAGTAGTGATAGTTTTAGTAGTGTTGTAAGTAGTAGTGTAAGTAGGGAGTGTAGTGTAAGTAGTTTGTGTAGTAGTCATAGTAGGGTAATAGTGATAGTTGTTGTAAGTAGTAGTTTAGGGAGTAAGTGTAGTAGAAGTGGTAGTGTTGTTGGTAGTAGTGTAGGGAGAGATTGGTAGTTTAAGTAGTGTTGGTAGTAGTAGGAATAGGAGTGTAGTGGTAGGTTGGTAGTGTAGGTAGTTGTTGTTTAGTGTTGTAGTAGGAGTGGTGTTTGGTAGAGTAGTAGTTGTAGTAGGTAGGTAGTGTTGTTGGTAGAGTAGGATAGTAGGTAGTAGGGAGGGGTTTGTTTGTTTGTTTGTTTGTTTGTTGTTGTTGTTGGGTGTTTTGAGTAGTTTTAGTTTGTTTAGTTTGTTAGGGTAGGGGGGATGCAAAACATGAGCAAAGTGAGCATTTTGTGTTTGGAGCCAGGTTAAAAAACTGATGAGTAAAGACAATGGGCAGAGGGTGGTCTTCTGCTGGAGAAGAACTGGAGTGCTTTCAACTTGAAGTCTCATCAGTGCTGTATATCATCTTTATATATGGAGCCATTCTAACCCACTTTTGTTAATCCCCTTCATGCCAGGTTAGGGTTCAAGATGACATTTTGAGCCATACCCTGAAAATCATGCAACTCTGCACCTTGCAAAGTTGTGCAATTTAGGGAGTGAATGTGGAAATAATCCCTCTGCACTGAAGTCAGCACCAGCTTATACACAATTCTAAACCCTGACCCCTATAAATAGGCTGTTAAAATGATATCTCCAATATCACACAAATCTGCACCTTGCAAAGTTGTGCAAGTCATAGTGGGACTGTTGAATTAACTACATTGCATCCCAGAAAACTGAACATCATGCATAATTCTGAACAGTGTACCACAAACATCATATTCACTCACATAAACCCTGCTCCTACAAGTTGTTCAAATATAAGGTCAGATTCATGCAAATCTGCACCTTGCAAAGTTGTGATGTTGGGGTGGTGGGACTTGTATGTAGAGGATATTCACCTTTGAGGTCCTAGATTGAGTCAACATACTATACTATATTTTAAATGCTTGCACACTGGAGGCATTATCCCATACTTGAGCCACAAACAGTAAAAGAACATGAAAGAAAGAGATACTTTGTTTAAGAAGATTAAATATATTTACCATGTTCTCTTTGTGTTTTGAAACAAAGTATCTGCTTTTTCCATGTTTTATTTACTAAACATTGGTTTTGCCCCCAGTGTGCATATACTGTATAATATGTAGCTAACAGATCACCAATGAAGCACACTCCTTTGGTATATTGTGACCACTGGCCCCAAACAGTGGTTTGCTGATGCACAACACAACACCATTACCAAGCTTGGAACCTACCAGTACAGGTGTCATGCACATATTCCTCAGGTATGATAGAACTTGAGATCAATAAATTGAACACTTTTATGACTCCTATTGTGAATGTGCCCAATCCATGTGTCATTTGTTGCTGTCCAACATAATCAGTGATAATCAGTGTCATATTTAGTTCTGTCTATGAGTGTGGAACACTGTGGCTGAGGTATGATTACATGATCTTCTCCCTATGCCACAATTTGGAAAACACCTCCTGGACATTTAATCCTAGGGGCTGTAATGGGAAATGGCATGTAAATTATTTCAAGTGTATGCAACATACTATAACCATCAAGTGTCTATGGAGGTATGAATAGCTGGTGACTACTTTTTAAGGGCTGAACCAAGAAGGTGGTTGCATCTTTCATACATTTAACATGGGCACTTGACAAACATAACTGCTGCAAAGGTGCATATGGACCTATGCCACATCTATTGTCCATTACATGAGGACTTGTCACTGACATGGTGTATCATGTTCTTCTGACTCCTTCTGTCAGGTGCTTTCCATAGGCATTGAGGCAGGGATGGTTTAGATGAGTGCTAATATACTATGACAATGATGGGGTTGTGGTGAGTGTGAGGGCATATTCTGGCTCTTGGTGTATTCCAAGGAAATGTTTGAATTTTGAACCCTACATAACCTTATTTCCCTCATGCTCCTAGCAGGGCCTGCAAGAAAACATTTGTCAATAGTGTCAGCCAGAGTGGCATGACTTGTAGACTTTGAAAAACCTAACCAGTCATAGTGCTGGCCCTATTGAAAGCAATCTGGGGGTAACCTCAATAGTGGCCATGCTTGTGGATTCAGGGAGTATTGGTCTCCCATAGGTAAATACAAGATATCTGTAGCACAAGTATACCATGTCAGATTGTGTGCTCAGTAGACATACAGCAGGAAAAACTGACAGTGCCATTTATCAGTAAAGATGCAACATTGACAACTAGTGGGCCTATGGCACCACAACCATCCCCCATCAAATATATTGAAAAATAGTGACCCATAGTGTGATTGGATGATAAATAGCATAATAGTGCAATAAAAAGCCAATTATAGCAACCATACTTCACATTGTACAGCTCACTGTGCCCTAATAGTCCTCCATACAACATTTTCTCTAGTTAGTAGTACTGACTAATTACTACCATAAGCCAAGTACTCCATTGCCAACTTATTACACACTCAGCATCACTCCAAAAGCAAGAGATTAGACAATTTCATATATTTGAATCCTAATACTGCTACACTTTTACCAATCTCCACTACTACTACCCATCAGTCTCTAGCACCAAATGCCCAGGAGGTGTTTTCCAAGGCATGGCATATGCAGTGTTGTCCAGCCCCAGCCCAGCTCCAAAGCTGTGGCTTGGGCTTAGCATTTGATGGTTCATGGCCTAGGAAATCTGTGTTACCACTGCCCCCATACCCCACCTAATCTGGAGAGATTGCTCATTCAAACCCAGCTTTTGGTTGGCCATCATGTTTCCATATGATGCTGCATTCTACTTGTTTTGTCTTTTCATGGTACTCATCATGCTCATGGTACCATTCTTAGTATGGCCCAGGTGTTATTCATGCCAAGCACCTGGCAGTAATGCAGCCCAAATATAGGCTCTGCACCACAGCCAGTGGCTGGGCTTAACCTCCATGTGACTCATTTATTTTCATTTTCTGAGTGTACTTTAGTCATCTCTGCAGACAAGTGGCTGTGGACAATCACCACTTCCCTTGAGTATCTCAGATCTTGTGTTGGGTTATGAACACCTTAAATCCACACTGACAGTATATAGTACTTGACTAGAGTATGATGTATTCTCAGTTTGAATCTATTCCTTGACTCAGCCATATTTCTTATTGGCTGTCTTAGTAAATCTAAAGAAAATTGCCCTTGCTGTCTTAGTGGGCATATTGACATTTGAGTCTAATGAATGATGAGTCTATCAAGCATTCAGAGTACCCTACAAAGCCTCCCTGTTTCAGGTTTGTCTTCACATAGTTCCATTTAGGTCACCTTTGCCTGTCTTGGGCTTTCTGGTGCACTGGGCATAACGATCTGAAGCTAGGCTGTGTTCACAGCTCAGCTGAGGGCTTGAAGCTGGGCCATGTACAGCACTAGGCATATGGAGGAGACAATGACATTGCACCCCAGCCACTCCATTACAGTCTAAGAGCTCCAGACATGTTATAGGCACACACATATCCCTTGGAGGGGACATCATAACATCTGATACATCAGAAATGTGTCCACATTGGTTATTTTTGCCATGATGCACTTTCCAACATTTTGGGGCCTTTATAATAATCAAGCATTTAGATACACTCTAATGCACTCATGCTACATGTGAAGGATCATGTATCACAAATATATGGCCAGGGATAACATCCAGCAAGGGAAGGGGAGCCTGGGGACTATGTGGGGACCATGGGATATCAGGATGTGGACATCTTGTACAGATCATGGCACCAGGATGAGACAGTACATACAAGGGTGTGACTAATCAATTTCTGTGCCTCACTATTAGCTGACAAATGGTGAACTGCAAACTGATTTTTGAATTCAGCATGCCTATGGACAGTCAAAAAATCCCACACATGTCAACACTGACATTTTGACATCCAGTTCAGATCCCACCAGAACACAAGCACACACACAAACCCCACAACTGCAGCTTTCACTACAATATGATGGAACATGATGCTATTCAGTAAGCAGCTCTCCACTTGATTCTAAGATGTCTGGTTGAATCCTTGCAATGCAAAGCCACATTGCTAACATTCCAGGAGGCACTGTCAATGTTGATGAGGATGAGTTGGTTGCACCCTTCATGGTCACTGTAGAGAGGGAAGTCTCCCTACTAGGTATTTTATTTTATTTCACTGTTTTACTTTACAGATTTGTTCTATACCTTTTTCCTTATCTTTTTACTTAGTGTTTGGATGCATTGTGGCTTATGTAAGCCAACAACTACTTACAGAACACTGTACTTACTTAGAATAATAACAACAGACACATTACCAGAGACAAGCAGGCAGAAATAAGGATGCAGAACCTTGGGAGAATATTCTCCAAGATCAGACACTCATTAGACAAATCTCAGCACTCTTTTGGACTTTTAGGGTGCATTTTCATTGTTTTCACCACTCTTTGACTCTCTACCAGGCATCCCTAGCCCCCTGGGTTGAACTAGGACCCTCTTCCAATGGGAAGACCCCTTGGCCTTTCCCCCCACTCTCTTTTATCAAACTCTACATTGCTCCCATCCCAGCTCAATATGATGGAGATGATGGCCACTCACAGGAAAATGTTGGCAAGATCATTGCACATTGCACACAAGAGGGAGTGCCAGCAGTCAACTATTTACAGGAATTCAACTCTTTACCTGCAAGAAAGACAAAGCTGAGCAGCATGAAGCACCTCTTTGACACTAAGAACTCACCCCTTGCACTCTGTCTTCTAGTGTTGCTGCAGCTTGGCTAGACTAGGCTCTGCTTTAGGTAACTGTGGTTTTTCCATGGCTCGGTGCTCAGCTTGGCTTTGAGTATTATTACATAACTCAGCTTGGCTCTGGTAGTCACTCAGGCCAGCTTCTGAGCCAAAAAAATGTAGATGCAGTTTAAGCCAGCTAAAGCCAGTTCAAACTGACTGAAGTTGACTTATTGTATCTAGTGCCCAGGTTTGCTGTGCAATGCTACTCATACATATACTTGCCATGTGTGAACTCTTGGAGATTCCTGTAGGCTGCAATAAAAAGGTACACTAGTCATGCTGAAAACAGCCTGGATTATCAGACACCCACACTGGAGACAACAACTGCATGACATGACATTTTAGGTGCACTACACATAATACCTAACCTATTCATTCCACTGACACTCCTATGTACATGGTATACCACAATAATCCAATCAATCAGTGTTGAGGGCACAGGCATTGACGAGGAGTAGTAGGCAGCTGTTCATATCTAACAGGTAGAGTATGTGTAGTTAGTTAGTTAATGTGACTGAACTAAGCCTGGAATCCCTGCTTACCTTCGCCCATGTGCTGTCATAGGACTACCAGCATTGAGGTGCTTCATGCAGGTGGTCATCAGCATGGTGGCTGCAGTCACAATACTCTTGCATGTGTTCTCAGGTGGGGGTGGTTGCAAGGTTGACTGCTGTCAGTTAACACAAAGCTCAGGACACATAAGGTAAAACAAACTGGTTGTGCAATACAATCTTCAAGCAACTTTTTAAGATAGTCATAATCAGGTCTTGACCCATAAGCAAGTGAGCATGAATACTTGATGAATGTCACAAACTCGAAAGGGAGTCCATCACACAGTGTTTTGACTGCAGTGTTGCATTTAAGATTGCAAATAACATCAGGCGAGAGGGAAGTATTCACATTGCTGAACCAGGGAAGGGACCCTTGCAACAGATATACTAAAGTGTAAGTGAGTGACTTGATATCATCATGATGGCCAGATTGATAGCCACAATGATGGCTGATAGAAGAAAATGCAGGGGTACCAACAAAGGGACATCCCTCTTGGTATGGGATGTGGATTCAAGTGGCAGGGTTGTGATACTGCAATGCCACACTGAAGTCAATAAGGAACACAGTAGCAGCACATTGTGAGTCACTTTGGTGGAGGAGGATGTTCTGTGGTTTGATATCATGATGAATGTAATGGTGTGAGTGGATATACTCTAGTCTGGAAATCTAACAGATAGCATGATTAAGTTGTAACTACAGACTCCAGAGACATCAATTTCACTCACTAGTTGACAACTGATCAATAGAACACTGTTCAGGCTGAGCAGGCCACCTTGTGAAGCTATGATATCACATAACAGTGTTGCCACACTATCCAATACCAGAGCTTGATATGACAATTCTCTTCCAAACCATATTGGTTGAGGGATTCCAAAGCCACCATGAAGGTTAGTTAGGGCCATGAATTCTTGCTCAAGTGGAGACTCAGAAAGATGCTCAGTAAAGGATTCCAGTTTGACAGCAACTTCCTGATCACTGATGACATTCTGTGCAAGTCATACAATGGCTGTGAGATTTGAGAGCCAACATATGATGAATGGTAGTTGCATGTACAATACACACCATGTGAACCAACACCTAGGATACTCTTCAAGCTGAACCTTCCATCCACAGGCAGATACTTGTTACAAGAGGAGATGTGCAAGGCATTATTAAAGGGATGCTGGCCAACTGTCAGAGATTCTGTTATTATTACCCTGCTTGTCAAGGCATGAATCATGGGAACATTTATGGCCCTAATAGTCTGCAGCTCTGCTGCTAGCCCTTTCACAGCCTATCAGTGCTCTCAGTAGCTGTTGTGTTCTGTAATATTGTCATCCATGTTGATCATGACTTATGGTGGCAGCCCACACTATGGCACATGCTTCAGTGCTGCCCATAGCCACCTGGCTCCCAGGCCCAAGTCTAAGTCCAAATCACCCCCATGTACACCAATTGCCCATGCTCCTCGACTCATGATTCCTGCATACAAGGCCCCACTGATTCAGCAGGCAAGGCTGCAGCATTCTTTATCATCATTCAACAGTTGGCCCATTGATGGTGCTGTGATCATGCTAGATACTCACAGCTCTTCCCAGTCCTCTCCAGACATTGATATGCCCAAGCAGTTTGAAGTGGTTCTCCAGAAGGTCTGTAGATCCATCCATGTGAATCCTGAGGATGTTGATTATGGTGAGTCAGTGCTGCTTATAGCATATATCATATGCTGACCATTGATCAAGGGATATGCAGGAGAGGCTTGCAGCATATCTCCAGGGCCAATCATGTGAAGCAGATGGAGGTATGTTCAGTGTAAAGTTTTGCATGTAATAGGATCATGATCAACATCAACAGGTATTTACCAGGGTAGGACTGAATGAGTTTGAGGTAATCTCAGCCATTGCCAAAGACATTTCACTTGTATTTTTAAAGCCAAGGTAAGGTCTTTTTTTCCAGCATATGAGGCACTTAAGAATGAACCGAGGTTGACATACAATGCTTGTAACCAAGTTTTGATCGTTAAAATGCCAAGCACACTGCATGAAGCCCCACTTGACAAACTCAAGACAGTCCTGGAGAAAAGACTTGATTGCCTTCCTTCTCACCCCAGTCAAAGCATGGTCTGTGCCAATGTGCATATGAATCATTTGATTAGATTTGATAATAGTGAGTTTGTTCCTGACATGCTCTTGTCCTTGAGGGACATTAGCAAACAAACAAATGAGCCTTCTCTGTTCCTCCTCATTGGTGAATGTGCTTTCTCTCAAAATGAGGCTGTCCTTCATGATAAGCTGAAGAAATTAATTGTGGAACTCCCCAACCTGGTCACAGTCATGATGATAGTCATTTGGGAGGATGTTCCATTTAGCTTGCCCCAGAAAAAATCCACCACATGGGAGTATTTCAAAAGTCATGGTAGACTACTCTCCCAGAAAGAGTTTCTTGATCTACATGCTGATCTCAATGAACCAATTCATCTTGGCAAATCAATTATTGTTGGAGGCCATATTTGGTGCCACCTGGCTGCTGTGGAGTATTTTATATGGGTGAGGGAGGTTGGGGGTAATCCAATTGATATTGACAACAGTGGCATAGACAGTACTGCAAGAGGGCTAAGTGACAGTCAATGTCTCCTCCAGATAATTAAGTACTAATGTTCTCAGATGCTTTTCCCTGAAGTCAGGATGGGGGAGGTAGACACAATGCTTGATAAAGCAATCTCTTCATTCAAAGGCAGCATCATCCTATTCTTTGAAAGGCTTGGAGAATCCTTCAGCACTGGTGAAATTGGGGAGGCCATAGGCCCTCTGAAAATTTCTTGGACTGATTACCAGGGTTGCCTTACAGGTGGTATGAAGGACATGGTGTACAACAGATACCAGTGCTGGCTGCAGAAATACATTTTGCCAAGACACAAACAGAAGCCCAGCGTTATCCTTCTGGATATGCCCACATCATCTAGGCCTTGTTTAGATGCAAGGGGAGGGAATCTGACCAATACCACAAGGATGAACACCTGCCTGGCTTCCCTGACTGCCATTCCCAATTGTTCCTCCTCCAGCTCCCCTAGCTCTGCTGGCTCTGAGGTGCTTTCTTCCTCAGATGTGTCCTCTGCTGCAGATGATGCTATATATGGCACCAGGGATGTCTAGTAGGTTGTTGGCAATTTTAGCTCAAGCTCTGTCATTGGATAGTAGTGTATGTATTGTGTCATTCCTGGTCCTCACATTCTATACATTGTGCATGCCATGCATGGTCTCACTTCAATTCCATGTAAGATCATGAGGCATTTTCATACAAGACATGCCAAAAAAACCTCAGGCTGGCCCAATCTCCAAGATGGCTGAATTTTCAGCATGCATATCCTACAGTTTTTGAATTGTTTTTGAATTGTTGGAAAGCTTGGCAAACAGCATGTGCCTGTTATGGTCCATTATGGTGCTTAGCAGTTTGCAGATAGGCTGGCCAATATTGTATGTATGCTATCTTGTTTACATAAGAACAAATAACTATTACACAGTGGATGATTATTGATTATGCCTCAAAAGCAAATTGAAGGTGAGCCAGAATTCAGACCAATGACCCAACTGCTCTTGTTAGGTCTCTGGATATGCCTCCTTGGGCCTGCCACTGTCATAATGTTCCACCTGAGGCAAATGGGTCTTCTACTCCAGAAGCAATCCTTCCACAAAATCATGCTCCTAATCCCATAGCCAGGGAACAGAGGCAACGATGACCACCTGTTTGGTATCATGATGACAATGGGGAATATATTGACTTTGGTGGGATTGACCTTGAAGATGACTTTTCTGAAGAGGAACCTCCCCCTGAATCACACATTCCCTCTCAACATACTGTTCAGTTCCCAGCTGTGCCCTCCCATAACATCCCAGTTGCAGTGCCAGTGCCCAGTTCTGCTGCCCAGACTGCCCCAGGTCCTTTGCAAACCAGCATAGGTCTTGGTGTCACCCAGAATGTTGCTCCCACTCAACCACTAGCATCCAGGACTGCACCTAATGCCAGGACTTGTTGCTTACCTGGAGCAAAGCTCACATCTGTCAACATTCACCATTTTTTTGAGAAGATCAAGAAGGTATCAACTACCTGTTATCTGTGCAAGTAAGTTGTCTCAATTATTGATTACATTAAACTAACCTTTCTGCAGAGTGCGAGCTGAAGTGCACAAAGAAACATGGCATTCATACTGGTACAGTCCATCTATGTCCAATGCTTCGTTGCATACCCACATTGTCATCTGGCACTTGGAGGAGTATCTCATACTGGCTGAGGAGCATGAGAAGTCAATTCAAATCAAAGTCATCTGAAGTGTGTTCATTGCAGGTTACACTTTCAGGACTTTGAGAGCAGCTCTCACTCAAAGTGACTTTGATATCCATAAACTCCCCCCTCCTCCTGCTCCTGAACCTGGTGACACTGCCCCAGGCAACTTCCTTATGCTGGGCCAGCACTTAAGGTGGGGACATGATGGTGTTCTGGAGTTCACTGTTGCTGCCATGCATGAACAAATCATATGGTTTATTGTTGCAGATGATCAGGTACATAAGTCATGCTATCTGTATTGTGCTCGTCCAGTGATGATTTCCATAATTCCAACAGTCCATCAATGTCATAGAATGTCCTGAGTTCCATCATCTCATTTTACTTCTCCACCAAGATCTCCAGGATACAGACATCCCGCATCATACTAAGCTCCATGAGCTTATTCTGGAGGCTTGGAGAGATTATTTTAGAATTTTGAAACAAGATCTTGTGGTAAGTGAGTGCTTCATTGATGCTCTCACCATCCAGCTGATGTGCATCCAGAAAGCACTTGGATGAGTCTCTTTCACCACTGACATATGGTCTGCTGAGAATCTTCAGCCATATCTTGCCACAACTGCACATTGGATTACTGACAGCAATGGGCCCCTCAAAATGAGAGTGGCCCTTATTGCATTTCAATACTTCCCTTCAGCACACACTGGCAATGTGCTTGCAAAACTTACCTTGGAGGTCTTAGACCTAGCAGAGGTCATGTCTAAGGTGCATACTGTTTAAACAAGCCACTGAGTAGGTGCTAATGACACCATAACTCCCAGGTAGGCCATTTCATGATGGACAATGCCACAAACAACACAGCATCGATGAAGAAGCTCTCAGACACCCTCTGGCAAGAACACAAGATTAAATTTGATCCAATTGAGCATCAAATTCCATGCTTCCCCATATCTTGAATATATGCATTAACCACATCCTCTGTGCTTACATGAATGCTGACTTTGCAAATGTTCCTTCAACATGGACCAATGCCCTTAGAGAGGTCATGCATAAGGAAGATTATGTCGAAGCTGTCACATGGGATCCCATATTGATATGTCAGAACATCATTCATGTTATTCATGCATCCAGTCAATGGCAGAAAGCCTTCCATGATACAATCATCATCAGCAATGTGAATCAGTGGTTCACCAAGGTTCCTACCAAAGTTCCTCCCATGGAATTGTTACACAATGTCAAGACTCAGTGGGATTCCATTTATTTCATGATCAATCGCATGCATGCTCTTTGTCTCATAAGTACCTGGACCTATCAGACTCACTTTCTACTAATCCCTACCCTAGGCCATCAATCATTTTCTCTCGCTGCCCTGTGGTTCAAATGATGAGCTTGGTGGCCTCCACTTGACCCTGTTGGAGTGGGAAGTCCTCCAAGATCTCAAGGTTGTCTTAGAAGTAACACATTGCACTTAGTAGTTCTAGTTCATATGCAAGCTAATGTTTTGGTAACTAGATTCCTCATGAGGTGCAACAGTGCATGTCTAGTGAGAGCAGGCCCACCCTTGGCAAAGCAATCCCAGCCTTCAAAATGGTCATGCTGGGGTGGCAAGCATTGGTGAAAAACACTCCTCATTGTGGGGCAATTATCAATGCTGGGCTCAACTGGGTGGAGCAGTATTACCAGCAAATGGGTCGTATGACTGCCTACTGCCTTGCAATGTGTACATGTATCTTGTTTTTTGTCTTAATCATGAATCTTAGAACAAGCTCTGCAGTTGTTGACAACCATCCATCTTGCCTTGCAATGTGTATGTGTATCTTGCTTTTCATCTTAATCATGAATCTTAGAACAAGCTCCACAGTTGTTGACCCAACCATGATGTTCGAGACATGGTCCTACAGTCAGTAAGTTACTGTCGATCTCACTGATGTCAATATGCCAAGCTCAATGGACTTCCAGATGACTGAATACCAGACTTGTTTGCCAGTGCACCAAGTTGGCTCTCACACAAGGTGCATGATAAAATAATGTTTATCATAATTCATGACATTATGATAAACATTATTATGAATTTGTAAACAATAATGTCAAAATATTGCTACTGGTAAGATGCAGTTATTATGATAAAAGTGTCTCAAATAATGTAAGCCAATTTCAGCTACCATTATGCTTACATTATTGAAAATGTGAACTACAATAATCTTTACATAAGTTCAGGTTCTCATTTAGCATAACTCCTTTGTATTGCAAGTGGCAACACTCGAAAAACATTCTTGCAGTATTGTAATGCACTTCTACAATATTACTCAAGTAATGGCACATACATTATTTTGACATTATTGGAATGTAGTTTCCAAATAAAATCTACATAATGAAACAAGAAATATTCAAAGCTTATTTGAAATATGATGACAATGGAGGTTACAGACACTGTTGATACATCCAGTACCCATGAATCTGACCAATTAGATAGTGGAGTCGCTGGTCAGGAAGGGGGTCTGACAGTGGCAATATCAACTCACCTAACATGCTTCCAAATGGCAATAGTCATGATACCCATGATTTGCCTGACATTTGCATTGGTAATCAGTAACAATGAAGATGATCATGATACCAGCCAAGTCCATTGGGATTCACCACAGTTCTTAACCTCCAATGACAGTGGGTTAGCCTTGGATGCCCTTGCCACCCAGCATGCTGTAGGTAGTTGAGAGTACTGGGAGGTGTTGCTGCAGGTGGAGGTGATCCCAAGGTACCTGAGAAGGAACCAGTGTTCGTCTGCATAGTGTTGCTGTCATACCATGGTGCAAGGAATGTTGGGAAGATAAGCAAACCTAGATAGAGATGACATACACTGTTGTCCAGTGTGACATGGTAGGGCTTGTGCAAACTGGCTTGCAGGAGATTGTGACTGCAGGTGCCTGCCAATTCTGGCCCCTCCTTTATGGTGGTTCAAGGAGCTGCACAAACTCTGGATGAAGCAGCTTGAAGTACTGTGAACATCCTGCTGGCTCAAGGGGATGCTTAGTCTGTTATGAATGGGGCATAAAAACTGCATTTTGGCAGTGGTCCAACTCACTTAGCTAGGAAGTGGCTTGTGATCACATCCTAGAACATGAAAGTGATCATCAGCAATGCTGGATACTTGTGATGGTTGGAGAGCAGTTGGTTGCCACACATACCCATGCATTGGTAACTGGTGCCTCTAGGAGTTCCTTGAAATTCTCATAGCCCTCTTGATCTTGGTGTTCTGCTTTCCTCTACTAGGTTACCATATCTCCATGGAAAATGAGGATATGGAAGAATGTATCCAAAAGAAGGATAACATCCACTTTGATGGAAATGCTATCAAGTAACACTGGCTGTGGTGGAATGTCAAAAGAATATGATATAAGAGTGGGCTGAATCATGATCAGTGAGTTGTTTATGTCCTCGTTGAGAGGATACTATGTCTATGACCACACATTAGTGCATGGTCTGTACAAAGAAAAGCATTACACAAACCTGTAGAAATCTATCCCATCTGGGCTATTGTTGAACACCTGCAAAAACTGACTCCTCTGGGTATGGAACATGAACTGTGGGTAAATGTGGAAGTTATCCGATAGTCTAAAGGTTGCTGGATCCTCCTTCCAGTAACAGCAAACTTCTAGCAAAGCCAGATCAACATGCAATCCAGCCAACACAGTATGTCAGGCTCTTCATTGATCTCACCTTTGGACACTGCTATTCTTGCCATCAAGGCAATAGTGGCCCCCTGGTCAGATGAAGCTGCAATGCTTGAAGATCCTGCCTCTGCACAGTTGCATGCAATGGTCATGACACACAGGCATTGCTGTCCAGAAGAATACTGATAGTGCATCGTGATCTGAATCAAAACCCCAGGAGCCCAGCTAAAGAGCTTTCCCAGCTGCAGTAACCACTTCAAAGTACACAGCCACTGATGTTCATTCTATCCAGTGTCCATCAGCTGCACACTATTGTAAAATTGAGTGGAAAGAAAATACCTGTATGTCAAATGTAGTATTGAAGACCATGTCCACAAAGTCTTCATCATCCTTGTTGAAAATATGAAGGAAATTCTGCCAGAAAATGGAGGTTGCAAACAAATCAGATAAAACAATGTCACCATTCGCAGAGTCAGGCAGCAACTCCAACTCCAGCAATCCAGCTTGATATAAACAGCCAGTGAAGAGGTCAACTACATGTCTGTTGTTGGAGGCCCATTTTGGTGCATTGCAATGGATGCTCATCATTCACGATGGGCCAAGGATCACACTGGAGGAATTCGAGTATTCCATTGAGCTGGAAGTCCACCTGTTGAATCAGGAGTAAAAATTGGGCAGTGCCAAATGCTTTCTGAGGTATGAGCTGACCAGGATGGGGAGGCAAGCATGTCCTGAATTTGTTCCTTCTGATAGCATATCATTTTCTGGCCATGTCAATCTCGTTACCACTCATAGTGTCAAAAGGGGAGGGGCATGGAGAATCCTACTGATTGGTGCCTCCACATTCTTGCCCTCATCATTTGTCATGTTCAATGTAAGGATCAGTGCCTGTGAGATCAGGGGGCACATGGACCGGTGGAAAAGTGAACAATGCTGGCATCCTTGAAAGAATGGATGAATATCCAACTAGGCTTAAGCAAACCAATTGTACCAAGTCTGAGGCCTGAGGACCCAATGCGTTCACCAACATAAGGTGCAGTCCAGACCCCAGTCCACATAGTCTTGATTATTCACTGTCATTAGCAATATTATGTGGATCTAGGCTGCACAAAACTTGGACTGCCAATCTGAGGACTCAATGCTCTCTGTTGAAGACATCAATCTGGACTCCAATCTGGATTCTCATTGCTTACATAATTTCAATGAGCATTTTGCTTTCTGTATACATGCCCATATGAAAATGTGAATAAGTTGTTTGGTACCTTCTTGTGATCAAAATAGGATCTGTCCATATGCTCACTGGTTTCTGAGGATGAGGATTTGACACTCTCTGTCATAAGATGCAGTCTGGATGCCATGCACCAATCTGGACACCAATCCATGTGGCTTTGCTATGGCAGCACAAGCACTCACTTTCTGCATTGATAGAATGAATTTCCTGTACTTACACTCACATCATCACAACTAATAGAGTTAGCATTGATCATGAACACTATATGGACAGGTTACAGAAACTGTGACAGCACAACCACCTAAGACAATGAAAGCCATCAAGCAGACTTGGTCAGGAGTTTCCAAAGCATGATCAGCCAACCTAATGTTTTGGCTGAGTGCTTCACCATGTGTGCCAGCCCTGCATTTGAACTGAGTCAGGATAAACCACATTTAAGAGTATGCTAATGTTAGAAACTACAGTTTGGGCTTACTGTTGATGCTGGGTGGACCCCAGGATCCTGTTCAACTGCCTCCACTTCGACTGGGACCTTCTTCCCATTTCATCGACCATGGGGCTTCTTTGCTGATGTTTGAGGACAGGGCTGGGGGGCAATTTCATGACCTGCACTCATGGTTACTGGAGTACAACCAACGACCTGGATGATTCATATGCAATGTGTAGTAATTCTGTGCTGAATTCACTATCCAAACATACCTGGGGTGGGTCGGTTTCATGGTGACCCAAACTAGATGTGGTCATCTCCTTTTGTAGATTAAGCACAACACTCCACTTTTGGTGAGGGCGAGGAGGGGGAAGATTTGACCAGTGCTTTCACTATTAGCACTGTGGGATTGATACACAGAAAGATGTACCTTGCTCTTGCCTGACACATCAGACATCTTGGAGCACTGAAGACCAATGAGGGGCCTGCAGTGTAGTGTCAGGCCGAGTCTTGATGCCCCATGAGCCTGCATGGATGAGCATATCACAAGTGATCATACTGCATGGAGATCAGCCCATCTTGACAACTCCACCTCCTTCATGCAATCTGCAAAGTTTCTTGGACACATTGGGATCTTGGCGACTCACAATAGGTCAGAGTAAAGAAAAAGTCATGAGGCACATCAAACCAGTGACAGTTCTGAGTCCTCTCTGGATTCCAACTTAAAGAGTACAAATAAGGCTGAAAATGCTTTGTTTCTGTAGGTATGGTCGGAGTAATCTACCATTACATGAATTGTTGGGTTGCAAGCTTCAAGTTTCACCCATCCATGTCCATGCAACTACACTCTCATTCTAATTGGTGCAAATATCAGAGAATCATCAATGTTCAACACATGTGATTAGAATCCTTTTGCATACTCACCTTATCCAAAGATTGTACATAGAGCACCTCACTCTCCATATCTGCTGTGTGTATAGTTGCATGGGTGAAGTGGCACACAATGTCTGAGGCTGTCAATAGCCATGAATTTGGGAGCAAGCTTGTTGAGACCAAGTGCACTCCTGCATCTGGGAAGCCCTTGTAGGCACTGGAAAGTGGTAATTCAAGGGGAAGTTCAGCATACTGGCTGACTATGAGGAATGTTTGTGTTAACATGACATTGTTCATGGTCACCCTGCAGTGAACAATATGTGGCTGTTTTTGAGGGACATGGATGCCACTGCATATGTCTCTCTGCAATGTTGAATTGACTTGTGCACTGAACTGTAGGGTCTGATGCCTTGGTTGGATCATAATCCATAGTGTGTGTGGAAAGCCAGTTGTGAAGGAGGTGGCACTGATCCTCTGACATTGGTGTAAAATCCTCCATGTCAGAAGGTTCCTCTGATACATCTGACGACCCATCAAGTGCCAGAATATCATTGAACAAGGTACCTTGCAGGCTTGTCTGAAAGATATGGTCAAAGTTGACAAGCACACTGGTTGCACTGTGGGGCAGGAATTCTGAAGACATCAGTGCACAGAGGTGTTGACCCATGCAGAACTGATGCAGGATGGTCTGCTCCAATTCACCTAACTGGGAATCAGCCCTGTGACACAATGATGTGGAAGTTGAAACCTCACCATGCTTCCCATTTGTCAGAATTTGCTGTAACATACCATTATACCTCTTGAAGGGAAAACACCTCCAAGCATGAACCAGGCCAAAATTTTCAAGAAGATCTGTAAGGTGAAGACAAATGTGATGTGTAGGTGACAGGCAGAGACCAGGGTAGAGGTCAAGCAGGGTATGCAAGTACTGTTTCATGTAAAACTGATACTTGGATATACAATCAGTAGTCATCATACATCTTGTAGCTAGTTTTACTGCTGACACCAAATCCATAAAGTTGGCAAACATCTTGTACTCCATGGAATCTGGCTCCTTCATACCCCAAAGGTGACCGAGTGTGAATGGGAGGTTCACTGTAAAAAGTGTTTGGTACTGATCAGCAGAAAGCTTCCCATGCCAGGTACTTCCTGCCTTCCAAGGCATGGGCACAACCCAAGAGGGAATGTGCAAGTGATCAAAGTCCTCCCAGATAAAGGCCAAGGTAGTGTGACTGAGCACTCTGGACTTCTTGGCTTTCTTTTGCAGTTTTGACTGCTGTAAAGGCACCCCTTCTAAACCACTGTTCTCATCCATGATACCTACTGTCTTTCGCTGTAGCAGGCAGAGAACATTGAGAGCCCTATCCATCAGAGTATTGTATTGGAAACATACCCAGTCATTTAATCTTGCAGCCAGCTGATACTTCAAGAGTTTACTGTAAGATAACTCATGTGGGGTCCCATCTACACTCTGGGTAAGGTGATGTCCAAGCTTAGCAATGCAAAGTGTGACTAATAATGGTTTCCAAAGTCTACAGAGTGCTCTCATGCTGGGAGCAGTTTTGAGCACCTCCAGCACCTCTTGAAGGCCATTGTCTGTGGGTGCCTGTTGTGTCATTAGACCTGCTGTAATTGAAGAAATAGTTGACTGGACAGAGACACATGGCTGTTGCATAACTGAACTCGGAAGGGCTGGGGAAATGGAGGAGTTCTGTGGGATCAGACTCTCGGAGGCTTGGGGGACACCAGACTGGCTCATAATACCAGGATTTTGCACAACAGAACTAGGAAGGTTTGGGGAGACCTTGGGTCCCTGCAGTCTCGAGAGGCTCATAGTTGCATCTCTTTGTTCACACTACAAGACCAATGAGCAGGTTCAAACATCAACCCCCATCAGGAAGGAAAGCTCACCCAAGTCAAAATGTTCTTTGTCAAATCTTCTTTGGTTTGTGCAGCATAGTAGGTGATCCGTTCCTCCACACCTTGGGGAGTTTTGGATACAGGTGGAACAGGAAGTTTCAAAGAGCACAGGAAAACCAGGGAAACCTTCTTCAACTGCATTAAAGCTGAGTGACTGGGAGTTTTCAGCACCTTCAGTGCCCTTTCTCTCTCACCATCTAGCAGGCCAAGGGCATGACATAGAACAGTGGCATTGCCAGGCAATCCTGAGATACTCATGGTGGGGACATCGTGGGTGGAATTTGGGATAGAGTTTAACAAGCATGCAATGTTGGAAGATGTTGACTGGATAGGGACTGTATCATGTGTGAGGACACTCATTGAATGCATGACAGGTGGTTGCTGGCCCAATTCAAATGTCACAATATCTTCTCCATCATCCAACATGGCAGCCCTGTCACTACCCCAACCCATCTGGCCTTTCTGAAAAGAGAATTTACAAAGGAAAAAATGAAATCTGTGGACTGGACATACTAGGTTGATTAGCTGTCCAACAAGTCTGCCTTTCCTGCCACCAAAGCAAACCTGGAGTTCCCAGCACATGAAGTGGAGTAGAGGTTCACCCAATCTACAAAGATCATCCACTGAACCTTCTTGAAGAATGCATAGGCCATTCTGGACTTGATCATACAAGGGTGGCTGGTTCATTACAAGTTTGTCATATGTTGCTCCAGGACCATCATCTGATTGATCATCCATTCCCCATATCTCATGGCAATGCTTCTGTATTAGGATGAGTAGAAATGTATGCATTGTGTCCAGAAGAGTGAACTTCATGGGATCCCAGTAGGGTAACCAAAGTAGTTCCATCCACCATATGCCATGTTTATCATAGATGACATGATGTGCAGTGTCAGAAGCCACATCCCTCCACTCTTTTGCAATAGAAAGGTGCTCTTCCAGGGAGATGTGTGGCCAAGTTGATTCATCAAAATTCTCTATGTCATGAAGTTTCAGTCAGCAGAAGGAGCAGCAATTAGTGGAAGTGTATGATGCATAGCCAGCCATCTGATGAGCAGCTGGGAGATCACAGACAAGTAGCATGACTGTGCACCATACAGTGCAACCAGTAGGATGAAGGGCTGTTGGCTGAGTTGAATCCTGTAGTGCCATGCAATAAGAAGATCATCTATGAGAGGGCAAAGGAGATGATTGATTTGATGAAGTGATGGCTCATGGGGTCCTGGAATGATGCCAACAAGAAATATATTCTCAGGTCTGTAGTGCAATTCTGGGGGAAGGTTAAGGCATATCATATAGATTGCACCACAAGACAACTTCTTCCCAGCTTGTCTCCTTTGAAATGGGTTGAATCCATCCATGTTGAGGCTGAATATGTACCAGCCTTCACCACTGTCAGGCGAGATAAACCTCTCACCATTGGGACCTTCGAAGTCTTGCAGGGCAGGTGCATCCCATATATTGCAGTATACTTCAGGTAGATGTCATTCGTTGGATGGAACCTATAACTTCCTCTCCAAATGTTTTTTGATTTCTGGGCATGAGTGGAGGTGCACAAGCCACTCCTTGAAATCATGGTAGACATAGAGTTGTATTGGTGGATTCCTGCATATGTAGTTCACACTCAACTGTTGGGTAGGACAGATGAATGCCTTCATGATGGGTGGGAGAGATAGTTCTTTAAGAATAGTTCTGATGTCTTGAGGAATGCCATCCATGAGACCTGGCTGTGATGCTGTCTGTGACCGAAGCACCAAACACAAACCAGAAAGGATGAAAGCACAATGATTGATTGAAATGCCACAAAGCAGATGGAGTACTGCAGCAACAATATACATGAGCAGTGAGGTTGGATCAAATGATTGGAAGGGGGTAAAGTAATGTTCTACAAATTAGCAGGATTCAGTACTTAAGTTGTAAAGATGGTAAACTTTGAACCTGTCTGGATTTCTACAGATGCATTTTGGTCACCTTTCCTGACCAGGGCACTGTGCTGCCACAGCCACTCATTGCACTTGAACTCATAAAGGGAGAGAACCTCATTTGTAGCTGTGGTTTGCACAACTGTTGCTTTCAAGTGAATGTGTACATTTGGATGCACCAACACACTCTCCACAGAAAGTAATGTGGCATGCAGATATTCCTCATAGCCAATGATGGCATTGTTATGCTTTGAACAGTAAGATAAGGACAACAAACCAATGTTGATTTCAGGTAGTGAACCAGTAAAATTTTCTGGGATGGTGGATAACAAGGATGGAGGGGAACAGAACACCAATGGGTGTAAAGAGCAATCATGAATGTAGCACCTCCTTTTCTCTGTCATTTCATATAATAGACATTGCAAGTGTTTGAGAACATTTGAAGGCTCTTCAGGCGATGTGGCAGTGGTAGTTTGCTTGTCCAATCTCAGGAGTGTGCTGTGGATGTTTGAAGGTGAGGTTGAAGCCAACTGTGAGGTGGCAAGATGCAAGGAGCTTCAGAGCAATATCATGTCAGGTACTTGGGAGAGAGGACTTGCTGAACGGACCTGTCATTCTCAATATATGAGCCTACCAGTTCCATGAAGTGTTAACAGAAACAATGGTGGGTGTGCAGAATGAGTACTTGAGCCACCAGTGTCACAAACTCGGACTATGCAAATCGCACCAGTTAAGCACCTTAAATGATCATGGTTGTATCTAGATTACAACTCTACCCTGACCTCATGAATGCAAAAACCATATAAACAAGTACTATCAGCACCCCAATTACTCCTAATTTCCAGCATTACTATGCCGAAATCCAATCCTGCTGCATGCACATTGGGGTATACAGGAAATGTCTGCTGGTTATTAGTCTTATTAAAAGGTCCATAGCTGACATGGGCAAGTTCAACAAAAAACCCATCTGGGTTAACTTTCTTACATGCCTTGGTGACCTCCATTGCAGGTTGAGAGTAGGAAAGCCCATGGAGTTGGGGAGAGGCACAAAATCATTCAATATTTGAGACACCTTCTAGGAAGCCCCATAGAATCATACTGTGTGGTGCCTCTCTCTGGTGGTTCATTGTCAGCATCGCTGCATGTTCAATACTGAAATGTGTAATGGCAATTGGGCTGGCCAACCTGATGCCAAGATGGCCTGTGGGCTGGGGTAGTAGCCAACAGTCTCCTTCATCCAAGATTGGAGTCAGAGCTTGGTCCAGCAAGCCATGGCAAGTGGATCCTCTGCCTGACATAATGGCTGGTAGGTGGTATGCTCCTGCATCCAATGATGCAAAGTCAAAAGCTGTGACACTATCCATGGAGCTGCCACTGCCAAAACTTGCAGCACCGACCAAAGATGTATTGGATTGTGATGGGAGAATGTTGTGGAGCATAAGTATACAATCAAGGACCTCTTGACTCGTGCTATAAGTCAATCTGTTCCAAGCCAGGGAAATAACTGCCATGCCAAACACAAGACCTTGTAGGACTTGTAGTATCCAAAACCCTGATAATGAGTGGTTATGATCACAACACTGAGTGGCTGCTGGGTTTTCATGGTGACTTCATTCCCTTCTTGGTTCCCTTGGTGCTTCCCTGTTGCCACCTTCTTCTGCTACTTCTGCTAGAGTGCACATCAGCAATTATGGTAAACTGCAAATACTTTGAATCAGTATTACCAATGGGAGATGGCCACATTGTACCTTCTTCAAGGAATGACTGGTTTCGCAAGCATTCTGTCAGGGTGCCAGCAAGAGGGCGAGGATGATTTTTTGGTGTGATGCCACTTCTGTGGTAAAGCATGGTTTCAGTGATCGCTGAAATCACACAAACTTTATGTGTTCGACAGACAAAGGAATCACATGGATATATATGAATGCAGGGCTCAGATGCACCACTGCAACTGCTTCAAGCTTTACATTTGCTGCACTGTGACTTTCAAGCAGCACTGATACACTGCCAGAAGACCAGAAAACAGGACTTTGTTCTTTTAGGTTGGCTGTAGTAAGAGGTGAGTGGATATGGTGCTGATAGCATGTGGTCCCCTCTGATGAAACTAAAGTTTGCAGCAGGATGCAGGCCATGGGATCAGAGTCTGTGGCCACCCAACCAAGAGGAGTTTTCTTACCTGGCAGGCACAGTCTTGCACTGTAGGTGCCTCTAGCCACCATGTTGGATAGTAATAAATCAATTCATCTCTACTCTACCTGTAGCTGGGCACAACTATCAGGGCAGTGCTTCTTCAGCATTTTGGTTGGAGTCATTACAGCATTCTTCTTGATGTGGATGCAGCAGACAATGTCAGGCCTTGCTACACACTCTGTCACCAGGCATACACTATGGGAAGAGTCATGGAATATTTCTGGCTTTGGGGACAACCACCCATAAACTGTCAGTACTGGTAATGTAATATTTTATGGGATATGGAACAATGCATGGCTCATGCCTCTCATAACAAATGTGTTGAACACCATTGCTAAATTTGAAATGCATTGATTGGATTGGACTGGGATTACAAATCTCTTAGCCCTGAAGGCACGCATCATGATCACTGAACTTCCCCTTGCATGTTTGTACTTCTCTGTAATGCTGGAGTCATTATGGGGATCCTAGCTGGCTTTCTGATACATACAGTTGGTCTATTGCATCGAGGTCATCCACACATAATCATGTCATGACATGCTGGGGATCTAAACAGGTGACTCTCCAACATGTGTGCAAAGAGATTCTCTAAGCAAGCACTACAATACATGTGCCTGCATCCATGAAGCCTGCAGTAACTACATTAACAAAGCCAACACTGAATGGGAAAGCACAATGCACATGGACAGATTACAGAGCACCTCATGGCATATCCCACAAGACAAGGTAGCAGCCACCAAAGTAAGTAACTTTTACAATACATTATTAGGATAATTGACAGTGAAGCAGATGATCCTGACCTTTTCAACAGAATCTTGAATGCAGTTTAAAGTTTTAAGCTCTGAATGTAGCATGGCATTTGCATCCATCTGTAATCATTGCACTCTCAGAATGGATAGCAGGCACTGAAGAGAATACTGACCAGTGGTCCCTCGAGTGATATATTCTCAGTCTCTGACTGCTGCATATTTGTGAGTGGCTGGGATACTAGGACAAAGTCATCATCTTGTGTGCTGTCATCCATGTTGGTGTAACCACAAAATATGAATGAATAGGCTCGAGACTGAAATCACACAAGATGGACCAGCTTTAAACCTACCACTAAAATGAGGGGGGGCTTGAAATTTAATTCTTGGCTTAGCATGAAAAAACACACACACTGGCTGTACCAGTAGCAGTGGCACAAAAATGCAGACAATGGTGGTATCCCTGAAAGAACATATCAATATCCAACAAGCCATGCCAATCATGCTTTCTCTGAAAGAACAAGCCCAGACAGGGCTCTATAGACTAACAAAGACTCATCTGTGCAGAGCAAGGTTTGTGTCCTGATCTGCATCTAAGAAAAAAGAAAGGAAAAAGGTCCTTTCAGATTAAGACTCCTCTGAAAGAATGGATCAATACCTATACCTTTGCCCTCGAAGGAGCTTGAAGACAAAGCATCCACCTGAAGGCTAATCAGACACAGTCTGGATACAAATCTGGATGCCAGTCTGCATGGTCTTGCTTACATAATTGCAATGGTGTCTGTAGGACTGTGAATTCTGAGCTGTCCAGTACATAAACTTGTAATCCATTCATATGCAGAGGGGTCTATTGTGTCAAGTCCATCCACAGAATGTCACTCATTTGACTTGCATCTGGATACTCTACATAATTGTCAAGTGCAATTTCATTGGAACTTGGGAGAGTGCCTCTGGTATGTATGCTGTATGAAACAGCACAAGTCGACATTGAGACCTTTGTTCATATTCCCAGAATATCTGGTTCTGATCAATTGCTTGGATTTGATACCTGATGAAAAGGTGGCCATGTGACACATCATAATCAAAGGTGATTTTGCCTGTGACTGCAGCACTGCAACTGGTATTCCTTTATGCTCAGGAGTTATAAAAAGAGGTTTCCATCTGGGATGCAGTACAACACTCAAAAATTCCCCATGGCTTTCCTTTACATGATGTCTCCTTTTAGGCCTACAATGCAGTCCATGTCTTGGAAAGGCATGAGGCATTACTCTCCATACAACCTATGATCCCATGGTTCCCACCAGACATTTGAGTGCCTTCTGACACCCTTGGCATCCCCTACCTGCCCTTGCAGCTCTGCCACTCATCGTGATGCAGGTGGCTTATGGACACCCACTGGCAACTCTGTGTATGATGCTGCACACTGAGTGGTACTCGATGGCATACCCTTGGTTTGTGCTGTCCTTGTTTACATGACTTCTCATGTGAACTAGTCCCCACAGGATATTTTGTGTCACTCGGTTCTGCTTGGCTTAGCATGTGATTGTGTGGAAACCACTCAAGCTGTGTTTGATGAACAGCAGCACATGTGAGGCTCTTTGCTTTTACCACTGATCAACTCTGATATGGTGAAATGGTAGCATACTTGCATTTGATGCTGGACAGTCCATTTCTGACAATGAATTGGTATGTTATTATGCCATTCTTGTTGAAATTTACTCAGGCTTCTTCTGCAGAAACTATTCCATCTGACTGCAGTGGGTCACATTGAAACATTTCTGAAAATTGCGAACACAATAATCGATGATTTGGAACACAAGTGAGCTGTTACCCATAGGCAGGCCAACTGACTGACATGTTCCAACAGCATTCTAGGATATGGACACACCCCATAGAGCTTGGTAAAGGCTTGGTGTGGTAATCCGTACATCCCCATAAATGGAACCTCATCTAGTTTGTGGACATGGTGTGAAGCATCTCCATACAATATATGCAGCTTTGCTACTGTGACATGTGACATGTAGCTATTGTATCATATGGATACATTCTCTTTATTACCTCAGAAATCAGACCAAGTAATCTGGAAACGAGTAGTGACTTCAGAGTCCTATCCATTGTGCTGTGGCTGCAAGTCTGTTAACTTCACATCTCCATTGCATATCTGCCTGAAAAAAGCAAGTAGCATTGTACTCATGATGAAAGTGTCTAAATTTCAATACTGTTACAAGAGCCCAATGGTTTGGCCTGGTGCTGAGACTGCCTGACACACACATGCAGTCTGCATTATACATAGGTAAGCATGATGGCAATCATCATCCACCCTCTTGCACAATGAGCTCGTATCCATGCATATGTATTTGGAGGCAGCTGCACCCCTGACCAAATAAACATAAACCCAAACCCTGAACATTGAACTCTGCTGTTGCTCGAAGGTGGGAGCATGGCTGTAGACAACATTATCAAGGTGGATTTCCACACTGATGTCCGCATTCTTCCCCACAAGGTGACAGATGTTGCACTCATGCAGCTGCCCAACTCTCCAATGGAATTGCAGCCCACATTCCAGAAGCATTTCCTACCACTTCACCATGTTGACTCTGAGCATAACTTACCTCATACCCAGAGAGCTTCACATACCTCTCCCAATGGGACAGGTACCTCAGTGAGTCTCGGATTTTGTATATATTTTTGCAATAAATGAATGGTGAATTGCAGACTACCATGGCTGCTGAGTCATCCCAATCACAACCACAAACTACATTGGGCACCTCTCTCGATGTCCCAGGAGCTGTCATGAGTCACTGTATTGACACATCTTACATTAATTTCACTCATCTGAATTGAAGGGTAATGGTCCCACTCTTCATTGCTTTGTCTGGACCACATCCCGCTGACAGTGGTGTGCACGGTTCAAAGTAGCTGGACCCCCCCCACTTATGTTGCCAATTTTGTTTCAGTCTAGTCAGCCAGTAGAGATGGGTGACTTATTCATTCACTGCCTTAATGGCTCAGTATCCTTCTGGGTTTGCACCTGTACTCAACCATTAACCTGGGAACCCATTGCAATTGGTGATCCTTGGCTACTTGACCATACCCATTTCCTTGCTCTGCAGGATGAACAACCTACTTGGGTGTTACTGGAGACATTGGAGAGGTACAAAAGGTATCAGAGGCATGGTAATGCTTCTGAGAGGAAATGAGACAGAAGGCGAGGGGCAGGTATGATGGGACATGGTTATTGGTCAGGCCTATGCCATTTACATGAATTTTGCAGCTAAGATAATTGAATTTGCACTGATACAAGCCTCGCCACACTTCAGCATCTCCTGGGACATTACCAAGCCACATGACTCATTCTGAATGATTGGAAGGTGGATTTGGGTGATAAGGATGACAGACAGTGGAGCTCATCACGATGCCACATTTATGACGTGTGCAGCTTAGATCCCCATATTACAGAGTCCACATGCACTGTTCGAGTGTGATCAGAGGGATATGTATATATTTATAGAACTTTAGAAGTCATTGTACATGGACAGTGGGAATCCTGAGATCAACTGTGCCACTTTATGCCTTCGAAAGTTTGGATTATATGGCCGACAATACTTGGAACTTGGATGCTGGAATTTACACCATCAAGAAAAGTCATGGCACCAGCAGCAAGGAATGCGAAGAAGACCCCACAAAAACACCAAGGTAACCTGCTGTGGTGACGATCTTTCGCTACTAGAACATCTTTGCCTAACAAAACCATTTAAAAACAAGCTGCACCAAAATATATAGAGATAGGGTTCATGCATGCAACTCCCTTGTTTCGAAGACATGAACAGCAGCCTTCTCCATTGTTTCTGCATTACCTGTTGCTATATGGAAGGTGTGGTTCTGGGTATCATAGTGTGCCTAAAGGAGGGTCAACTCTTGGTACAAGTGCTACACAGAGATGATTCACAGTCACTGCACAAACAATTTTGACAGCTAACAAAATAAGAATTGTGTGTGACTGAGTAGTTTCCATACTTATGATGAGGAAGGGGTTGAAGGCTCTTTCCCATTGTTGGGTTCCATACTCAAACTTCACCAACATCACTACCAGTGAGGATTCAAACTCCATTGTCAATCCAAAGAACAGGAAGGAGAATGCCTTTTCTGATGGGGAGCAGAAGTGAGCAATCCAATATTGCAGCAGGCACCTGCCAGATATCAACACCATTGTGCTGGTTCATTACTGCTATGTGGGTTTCGTCAGGATGGAGGTTGGCATGACCACTTAAGCCAAAGCATAAATGGATGCATCGAGAAGCAGAGGAGTGAAGGATACTCACATTAGTGTGCCCAGAGGCATCGTCCAGTGGTACATTGCACTAAACAGATCCCAGCAACTGCAGCAATGAGCATCAACCTTCACCTTCACGTGGACTGGCTGCCAAGCTCACATAATGCCATGATGCAAATACATAATGACCAGACAGTTTGCATCTCTTCCTTTATGCAACCAATGGACAGAAGTGATAATGATGGATTGGTTGGGAGTAATTGTCACTGTTCATGGTGGTGGAATAGTGCTGAGAAATTGCAAGCAATCTGCAAGACATGGCTCACTACTCCTTCAGGACATCACTCTGACTTATGGATGCACCACATGCAATGTGGTGGAAAACCTTGAGCTCAGCATGAGCACCAGTCACCAGGTAGGTACCTGTGCAGTCAAAGGCCAAGTGCTCAATGGGATATTCATGGATAGTAAAACACAAAACCTCCAATTTTTCCTAAGGAATGAGAGAATCATGGTGCATTAGTAGGACTACAGTAAAGTGGCCACTTGTGGACTTACCTTTGGATAATAATGCAAAGTACCTTCCTGTTACCAAGACCACACCAGAGCTCATGAGTTCTTCCACGAACCCATGTGAGGGAGAGGACAGGTGTTTGGCAGCATATGAGGTGCAGTAACATGCCATCTTCTCCTCTGGATATTGCTACATTTCCATCCATGCTTCCACTAGCAAGGAAATGACCATCGCAGCTGAAGGCAAGTGAGTCAATAGAGTCATTGTGGAGATCCAATTGTGACCACTTCTCGATGTATTGCAGTGGCATCGTAGTGCTGAGTTCCTAAGTAATAGTGGTTGAAATTTGAGGAGGGGATGGAGAACACATTCCAGCCTACAACACTGTCAACACCTTTGTCATGTCCTTGCCTTTAGAGCTGTAACTTAGGATCTCTTGAGTCAAGCCCAGTACTCCCATGCTTTTCTTGTGGTCACCTTCACTGCACTCACTGATCTTCCTTGCATGCACTGTTTCCAATGCACAAGTCGCCAAAGCTCTAAACTCTCGACTCCTGGATTGAAATTGTGCCCTCATTCCTGCCCCCCTTTTGCAAGGACTCTGGCATCCTATGCCCATGCTCCATCCATGATGTACTGTTGATTTACTCTTGCTCAGTTGCATGGTTCCTGACAACCATCTGCACTTGCACAACTAAAATTCCATTCTTTACCATTGGCTTGTAATGGGCTATATTATAGTAATAGTACTAGCACTAGCAGGTACTTAGTTATGTGTTTAACCCTACATAAACTTATACACAATTCTTAAGTGCTGAGAGTATTTTAGCATTACCAATAGGTTGATCATCAGTTCTTCGAACACTGAAACTAGTTGGATTGGCAATGATAAGGTACTCGAAGCTAGCATGCAGTAGGAAAAAAGAAAAAAGCTGCAGTCCACCTATGGTTATGCAGGTTGTATGAGGATTACATCCACCTCTGATCATCAGCATCCATAGAGCCTACATATCACCAACAGCTCCCACCCTGTCACTTTCATCATTGTATTGCCAAGTTTCGAGTCCCAGAATGCTGTGGGAATACATCTGTCAGTAGCCTGGCCTGCCAATAGGTAATGACCTACTGGGCTTCCAAATTATTTGTCACTCCATCTGCAATCTCCATAAGTTCTTTGACATGTTGCATCTGAACTGGATGGAATAGTTTCTGCAGAGGAATCCTCAGCAAGTTTCAACAACAGCACCAAATAACACACCAATTCATCATCAGACATCAACACACCATTTTCAAATGCCACTAGGATGCACTGTTGTTCGTCGTACATGGCCTTTGCCATGTCTGCACAATCACAAACAAATTGGAGGAGGACAAAGTGGCACAGAGTGTCCTGAGGGAATTACTTTCGGGTGAAGGCACACAAATAGATCAGGTACACCCACAGGTACACCAGCCAGTACCACTCGGCCTGTGGCATCATACACAGAGTTGCCAGCAGGTGTCCATAAGCCACCTGCATCATGATGAGTGGCAGAGCTGTGAGGGTGGGTAGGGGATGCTGAGGGTGTCAGAAGGCACTCAAACATCTGGTGGGAACCATGGGATCATAGGTTGTATGGAGAGTAATGCCTCATGCCTTTCCAAGACATGGACTGCATTGTAGGCCTAAAAGGAGACATCATGTAAAGGAAAGCCATGGGGAATTTTTGAGTGTTGTACTGCATCCCAGATGGAAACCTCTTTTTATAACTCCTGAGCATAAAGGAATACCAGTTGCAGTGCTGCAGTCACAGGCAAAATCACCTTTGATTATGATGTGTCACATGGCCACCTTTTCATCAGGTATCAAATCCAAGCAATTGATCAGAACCAGATATTCTGGGAATATGAACAAAGGTCTCAATGTTGACTTGTGCTGTTGCATACAGTGTACATACCAGAGGCACTCTCCCAAGTTCCAATGGAATTGCACTTGACAATTATGTAGAGTATCCAGATGCAAGTCAAATGAGTGACATTCTGTGGATGGACTTGATGCAATAGACCCCTCTGCATATGAATGGATTACAAGTTTATGTACTGGACAGCTCAGAATTCACAGTCCTACAGACACCATTGCAATTATGTAAGCAAGACCATGCAGACTGGCATCCAGATTTGTATCCAGACTGTGTCTGATTAGCCTTCAGGTGGATGCTTTGTCTTCAAGCTCCCTCGAGGGCAAAGGTATAGGTATTGATCCATTCTTTCAGAGGAGTCTTAATCTGAAAGGACCTTTTTCCTTGCTTTTTTCTTAGGTGCAGATCAGGATGCAAACCTTGCTCTGCACAGACGAGTCTTTGTTAGTCTATAGAGCCCTGTCTGGGCTTGTTCTTTCGGAGAAAGCATGATTGGCATGGCTTGTTGGATATCAATACATTCTTTCAGGGATACTGCCATCATCCACATTTTTGTGCCACTGCTACTGGTATAGCCAGCATGTGTGTTTTTTCATGCTAAGCCAAGAATTAAATTTCAAACCACCCCTCATTTTAGTGGTAGGTTTAAAGCTGGTCCATCTTGTGTGATTTCAGTCTCGAGCCTATTCATTTGTATTTTGTGGTTATGCCGACATGGACAACAGCATACAAGATGATGACTTTGTCCTAGTATCCCAGCTGCTCACAAATATGCAGCAGTCAGAGACTGAGAATATATCACTTGAGGGACCACTGGTCAGTATTCTCTTCAGTGCCTGCTATCCATTCTGAGAGTGCAATGATTACAGATGGATGCAAATGCCATGCTACATTCAGAGCTTAAAACTTTAAACCACATTTGAGACTGTTGAAAAGGTCAGGATCATCTGTTTCACGGTCAATTATCCTAATAACATATTGTAAAAGTTACTTACTTTGGTGGCTGCTACCTTGTCTTGTGGGATATGCCATGAGGTGCTCTGTAATCTGTCCATGTGCATTGTGCTTTCCCATTCAGTGTTGGCTTTGTTAATGTAGTTACTGCAGGCTTTGTGGATGCAGGTACATGTATTGTAGTGCTTGCTTAGAGAATCTCTTTGCACACACATTGGAGAGTCACCTGTTTAGATGCCCAGCATGTCGCAACATGATTATGGTGGCTCCCATACCAGCTTTTGCTCTCAATGGTGTGCTGAGCAATATGGATGCCTTTGCTGGGGAAATACAAGAGGTGATTGCAACACATGAAGTGCTGAGCATGGAATGGTTTCTGCATGATAATGGTCCTAGATATCCAGAGGACATGCTGGACTGGGAACTGTATTTCTGAGTGCATACCTGCATGCTTGGTGCAGGAACTATTGGACTTGCTACCCTACATAATCATGTAATATGACCAATAAAAGTTGAAGGCAATTCTATCAGATGGCCAATTGTGGATGACCTCGATGCAATGAACCAACAGTGTCAGAAAGCCAGCTACATACTTCACTTATATAAGCAAAACCATGTGGATTGGTGTCCAGATTGGTGCATGGCATCTGGACTGCATCTTATGACAGAATCCTCTGGCCTCAGAAACCAGTGAGCATCTGTGGATGGATGAAAAGGTACACTATCAGAAGGAACAAATTCAGGACATTGTCCTGGCATACAGCCTTGAAAACTTCAAGGGGCCTGAATGGATGATGAGTATGACTATCCAGCTAAGATAATGCAACAGCAGTCACAATTACATAAGAGGACATGTGTCCAGTCAGGCTTTTGATGAGCACAAAGATGTCTCGAGGATGGCTTTAATGCAATGGATCCAACATCCTACACATGGATGGATCACAAGTATGTACCAGACTCTGAGTTCACCCATATATACCCAGGTACCCACTAGCTACACAGAGCATCGAGTCCTTTCTCTTCCCATTTCTTCCCTGACATGGACTTTTTCCAATGTAGAGGTATGGACATCATCTGATCTTTCAAGGGACCTGAAAATATTCATTTTCTTTGTTCTTATCAGAGGCAGGCCTCTATGAGAGCCTTGTTCAAGTTCGTTCTTTCAGAGCAGGTATGTGATCAACTTGACTTATTGGATATTGATCTGTCCTTTCAAGATGTCTACTTTCCTGTGTGAGTGTTACCCAGGATACTGGCATGTCCATTCCGAGTGGCACACAGCTAAGGTTCTGCAGGCGAGGCCTTGTCGAATATCAATATGAATGAACACTGGGGTATTTTAGTAGATTGCAAGGAAGTGACCAGAGCAACATATTTTCATCCCAACATCCCCTCACTCTCATGATACCTCATTTTCCATGTCTTTTCCAGTATACCCCTTGGTGTAGATGGGGAGGGTTTGACCCATACAAAAATGCATGTGAAGCACAAAAGGAAATGATATCAAAACATTATGACCTGGAGGCATCTGACATACCTTTGCTTACTTGTGAGCCACTTCCTAGTGAGGTAAGCTTGACCACTGCCAATGATGGGTTTTTTCTGATGCAATTTTTATTACAGCAGGTACCTCCTCTATCCATAGGCCAGAAGTGCCCCCTATCTCCTACCATGACAGATGATACTCCTCAGAAGAAGATCAAGGAAGATGTTTTTTCAGACAACTTGAGGAGTTGTGGCATATCTGTTGTGCAGACAAGTGGCCCTGGTCAGGTAGGTCATACTTCAATTATGTCACTTACTGTGTAACCATGTACCCTATCAAGAGGACTTCAACTGAGAGTTGCATTGACCTGCCAAAAGATCCAGATGCTAACCCTGGGAACAACCACTGTATTGAACTGTGCCCTTGGGTGGATTGTAGTGCATCTGCTCTGCTTTTCCCCTTCAGGGATCTTCCTCTTCCCCAGTTTTCTGCCATCGATGGTAGTAGTGAAACCAATGTGCCCAGTGCCCAACACCCCTCTATGCTGTTGCCCCCAAAGAGGATGATGACTGAATCCTTGCCTCCGCTCAACTGCTTTCACATGTGCAACAATGGGTTGCCTGCTGTACCTGCCATGCTTCTGCATGGCAATAGTCATGATACCTGCCCAGCACATCCAGACTTGCCTGACTTTTGCACTGGTAACAACAATGACAACAAGGACTTGCCTGTCATACCTGCTATGCTTCCGAGTGGCAATACCTGCCCAGTGCATCTGGATTCGCCTGACCTTCACATCAGTAATGATGATGACAATGTCGACTTGCCTGTTGTGAATGGCAACAATGTCTATGAGCAGGGTGACAATCACCTCAACATCACAAATGGTGACCATCAGGATACCATCCAAGTCTGTTCAGATTCACCCAACCTTTTCATTGCTAGTGATGGTGACAATATTGACTTTCCTGCTGTGCTTCCAGTATTTCAAGTTTGCAGTGTGGGTCTACATGATGACAATGTCAGGCAGGGTAACAACCACTTCAACATTGAGAATGGCAACAGTCACAACATCAGCCCAGTCCATCAGAATTTGCCTGACCTCTGTACTGGTAATGGTGATGATAATACCAACTTTCCTGCTGTGCTTCTGAATGGTGACAATGTCTATGGCCAGGATAACAATCACCCATGCATTGCAAATAGCAACAGTCACAATACCAGCCAAGCCCACCAGGCATTGCCCAATGTTTGCATTGGTAATGGTAGTGACGATATTGACTTGCCTGCTGTGCTTCTGGTATCTCAAGCTCACAGTGCAGGACTAAATGATGATGATGTCTATGGGCAGGATGGTGATCATTTCAATTTTGAGAATGAGGATGGCAATCATGCCTGCCAAGTCCCTCATGATGATGATATCAACTTGTCTGCCATGGTTCCCCTATCTCAAATTTTCAATGCAGAAGTAAATGGTGACAAGAATGATACCAGCCAAGTCTGTTGTGATTCGCCAGACACATGCATCAGTGTCGATGGTGATGATATGGATATTGAGGGCAGCGATGAAGGGAATGCTGAGGGCTGTGATGACACCAATGGCAACAACAGAAATGGTGGGTGCATTAGTAATGCTGGTAATGATATTAATGGCAGTGATGATGACAGGGAGAGCATTGATACTTTGGACACCAATGGCGAGTACATGGATGAAGATTACTATGCTGACTATGATGGAGAAGGCGAGGCATGTCATGACAGCAAAGATGTTCTGAGGACATACCTGGAAGCACCCTAAGGAAGACAGACAGGGTAAGGGGAAGTTTACTACCTGGAATATTTGTCTGTGACCAATGTCCTTGTAGCAAGCAACCACAGAATCATGGTCACACTGCTCACAAAGGCAAGCAGAAGAATTGTTGTGGTGGATCATCTAGTCAGCAGACTTGGTCTGGCATGGTACAGTATTCATCATTGATTCTGTAATTGTGCTGGAGCAGTCTTCTATAGGACAAGGACATTGCTCTTGGGCAGCTGCTGAATAGTAACCAAGTAGGTACAATTGCTATGCTATGCCTTCTTCATTAATAGCACTGCAGACCCAACCTGCAATGAAGGGGGACCTTGTTATCCTTGCCTCAGCAATCCTGGACTTGCAAGATGCCATTACACAGTGTGGGATAGGGGATCCAACCCTTACAACCTCCGAGCCATTGCAAGCTACTCAACCTACATCCACTCTTCCTGAGCCCATGGAAGGTTCTGATGATCCAACACCTGATTACAGGCAGAAATCCCACAACAAACAAAAGCTCAATCTACAGGTAGGTGCTAATTACTGACACTCACTGATGCTATAATTCAGGTTTTAGGAGAATGTCTGGCAGCATGCAGTCTACCTGCTCAAAAGGAAGAACAGGAGGCAGCCCTTTCCAAAGATTGCATCTCCTAATGAAATGGCACTATATACTGCAACAGGCCAGGGAGGTCCCACAGCTGACAACTTTCATTGAGACTTCCATGGGCCACTTGCCTCTGCAGGGAACAAACATGCAGCTGAGGTCTTTGCTTTGCATTTTTTGATTGTGGATGGTATGGTTCTCCAAAGAAGGATGACATCAGGAGATTATTCGAGACACATATGTGCACTTTGCATGCACAGTATGCAAAGCTGCATGCTGATAGCCTGTTGGATGACAAACAGTCTCAAATTAAACATGATGAAGAAAAGGAAAAGGCAAGAGTGCAGAGGCACCAATTGGTAGGATTTGTCCTCTGCCCAGGTGCTCTGTTCACTGGTTTCTTAGCTGTGACATCGCAGGGCTAATGTGTGCTTAGCACACATGGACCTCACACAATTCAGCTCTCTTTTGGCAATGCTTCCCCCTGATGCTATGAGTGGTGACGAGACCAACCACCAACCTGGCCAGAAATGGTATGCTATCACAAAGCTTACTTGGCAGTCTCAAGCTGCAACCAAGTGGCTCAGAGTGTTTGATCTCATTCATCTCTCCACACAGTTCAGTTGCAATGGTTGTGCCAAGCATGGGGCCTTTCCACACACCCACATCCCTTCTTGCCAAGTGGAGATGCCAAGTCAGCCAATTCCACAACTTCCAAGCAATTTTTATGATGCTGCATGGCTCTTGACATTGGATGATGATGCTAAGACACAATTAAGAATGCTTCCAGAGGTTGACCTGATGCACACAACTGCTGTGTTGGCATGAGTTGTTGGTGCTGTCACTACTCACTCTTACTGATGACTCTGTTTTTAGTGTTGCAGAAAAGTACAAGCATGTGAGGGGGAGGAAGTTCCAGTGATCATGATGCATGCCTTCAATAGGTGGTTGTGCTGTCATAGTTTCTGTAACCTGTCCATATAGTGTTCATGATCAATGCTAGCTCTATTAGTTGCGATGATGTGAGTGTAAGTACAGGAAATTCATTCTATCAACACAGAAAGCGAGTGCTTGTGCTGCCATAGCAAAGCCACATGGATTGGTGTCCAGATTGGTGTCCATATTGGTGCATGGCATCCAGACTGCATCTTATGACAGAGAGCATCAAATCCTCAGCCTCAGAAACCAGTGAGCATATGGACAGATCCTATTTTGATCACAAGAAGGTACCAAACAACTTATTCGCATTATTCATATGGGCATGTATATGGAAAGTGAAATGCTCATTGAAATTATGGAAGCAATGAGAATCCAGATTGGAGTCCAGATTGATGTCTTCAATGGAGAGCATCAAGTCCTCAGATTGGCAGTCCAAGTTTTGTGCAGCCTAGATCCACATAATATTGCTAACAACAGTGAATAATCAAGACTATGTGGACTGGGGTCTGGACTGCACCTTATGTTGGTGAATGCATTGGGTCCTCAGGCCTCAGACTTGGTACAATTGGTTTGCTTAAGCCTAGTTGGATATTCATCTGTTCTTTCAAGGACACCAGCATTGTTCGCTTTTCCACCAGTCCATGTGCCCCCTGATCTCACAGGTGCCAATCCTTACATCAAACATGATGAACAATGAGGGCAAGAATGCAGAGGCACCAATTGGTAGGATTCTCCATGCCCCTTCCCTTTTGACACTATGAGTGGTAATGAGATTGACATGGCCAGAAAATGATATGCTATCAGAAGGAACAAATTCAGGACATGCTTGCCTCCCCATCCTGGTCAGCTCATACCTCAGAAAGCATTCAGTGCTGCCTGATTTTTACTCCTGATTCAACAGGTGGACTTCCAGCTCAATGGAATACTGGAATTCCTCCAGTGCGATCCTTGGCCCATCGTGAATGACAAGCATCCATTGCAATGCACTGAAATGGGCCTCTAACAACAGACATGTAGTCAACCTCTTCGCTGGCTGTTTATATCAAGCTGGATTGCTGGAGTTGGAGTTGCTGCCTGACTCTGCGAATGGTGACATTGTTTTATCTGATTTGTTTGCAACCTCCATTTTCTGGCAGAATTTCCTTCATATTTTCAACAAGGATGATGAAGACTTTGTGGACATGGTCTTCAATACTACATTTGACATACAGGTATTTTCTTTCCACTCAATTTTACAATAGTGTGCAGCTGATGGACACTGGATAGAATGAACATCAGTGGCTGTGTACTTTGAAGTGGTTACTGCAGCTGGGAAAGCTCTTTAGCTGGGTTCCTGGGGTTTTGATTCAGATCACGATGCACTATCAGTATTCTTCTGGACAGCAATGCCTGTGTGTCATGACCATTGCATGCACCTGTGCAGAGGCAGGATCTTCAAGCATTGCAGCTTCATTTGACCAGGGGGCCACTATTGCCTTGATGGCAAGAATAGCAGTGTCCAAAGGTGAGATCAATGAAGAGCCTGACATACTGTGTTGGCTGGATTGCATGTTGATCTGGCTTTGCTAGAAGTTTGCTGTTACTGGAAGGAGGATCCAGCAACCTTTAGACTATCGGATAACTTCCACATTTACCCACAGTTCATGTTCCATACCCAGAGGAGTCAGTTTTTGCAGGTGTTCAACAATAGCCCAGATGGGATAGATTTCTACAGGTTTGTGTAATGCTTTTCTTTGTACAGACCATGCACTAATGTGTGGTCATAGACATAGTATCCTCTCAACGAGGACATAAACAACTTGCTGATCATGATTCAGCCTACTCTTATATCATATACCTTCGACGTTCCACCACAGCCAGTGTTACTTGATAGCATTTCCATCAAAGCAGATGTTGTCCTTCTTTTGGATACATTCTTCCATATCCTCATTTTCCACAGAGATACAGTAACCTAGTAGAGGAAAGCAGAACACCAAGATCAAGAGGGCTATGAGAATTTCAAGGAACTCCTAGAGGCACCAGTTATTGATGCATGGTATGTGTGGCAACCAACTGCTCTCTGACCATCACAAGTATCCAGCAATGCTGACAATCACTTTCACATTCTAGGATGTGATTGTGAGCCACTTCCTAGCTAAGTGAGTTGGACCACCACCAGAATGCAGTTTTTATGCCCCATTCATAACAGAGTAAGCATCCCCTTGAGCCAGTGGGACATTCACAGTACTTCAAGCTGCTTTGTCCAGAGTTTGTGCAGCTCCTCAAACCACTGTAAAGGAGGGGCTGGAATTGGCAGGCACCTGCAGTCACAATCTCCTGCAAGCCAGTTTGCACAAGCCCTACCATGTCACACTGGACAACAGTGTATGTCATCTCCATCTAGGTTTGCTTATCTTCCCAACATTCCTTGCACCCATGGTATGACAGTGACACTATGCAGATGAACACTGGTTCCTTCTCAGGTACCTTGGGATCACCTCCACCTGCAGCAACACCTCCCAGTACTCTCGACTACCTACAGCATGCTGGGTGGCAAGGGCATCCAAGGCTAACCCACTGTCATTGGAGGTTAAGAACTGTGGTGAATCCCAATGGACTTGGCTGGTATTGTGATCACCTTCATCATTACCAATTACCAATGCAAATGTCAGGCAAATTGTGGGTATCATGACTATCACTGTTTGGAAGCACATTAGGTGAGTTGATATTGCCACTGTCAGACCCCCTTCCTGACTAGTGACTCCACTATCTAATTGGTCAGATTCATGGGTACTGGATGTATCAATGGTGTCTGTAACCTCTGTTGTCATCATATTTCAAATAAGCTTTGAATATTTCTTGTTTCATTATGTAGATTTTATTTGGAAACTACATTCCAATAATGTCAAAATAATGTATGTGCCATTACTTGAGTAATATTGTAGAAGTGCATTACAATACTGCAAGAATGTTTTTCGAGTGTTGCCACTTGCAATACAAAGGAGTTATGCTAAATGAGAACCTGAACTTATGTAAAGATTATTGTAGTTCACATTTTCAATAATGTAAGCATAATGGTAGCTGAAATTGGCTTACATTATGTGAGACACTTTTATCATAATAACTGCATCTTACCAGTAGCAATATTTTGACATTATTGTTTACAAATTCATAATAATGTTTATCATAATGTCATGAATTATGATAAACATTATTTTATCATGCACCTTGTGTCAGTCTGTGGAACCTGCCCAAGCTACTCATTGACCATTCCAGACATTGGCCACTCATTATGGCCTCCCAGCAATGGAACTTAGCGAACCTCCACAAGCACTGTCTTCTGTAGAGCAGGAATTCAATGCATATGTCTCTGCTCCTCTGAGTCCCAACAGGACTGATCCACTAGCTTTCTGGGAGGTGAGTAAACTATGATTTGAAAGTATAATTTATGTTGCTTGCATCACAGGCTTCGAAATCTTTATACCCCATTATCTTCACTATCACACTCAATTATCTTCCCATTCAGGCATCCTCCATTCCTTGTGAGCATGTTTTTTTCCTTCAGTAGTGAGACTGACATGAAGAAATGGAACCATATCATGCCTGCTTTGATGGAGGCCCTCCAGATGCTGAAATTCGGTCTCAAGAAGGAACATCTGGACTTCACAAGAGGTTGGATCACTCCTGAGAGGGACATGGCAGGAGGCGATGAGAGAACCAACCTACTTGCATGGATTTTTGTGACCAGCAGAGGAAAGAGTCTAGATGATATTCTCGGGATGGTTGCACATGAGGGTGATGACATCACAGATGGCATGCTGACCTATTCGCTTGATATATCCATTGCAACTACTTATGCTAGTATGGTGATACTTTTCAGAATATGCTCTATCCATCCCCAGACTCCAGTGTTGAGTCTTGATATTTTTTTATGGTACTGAAGTTGAATCTGTGTTGGATTGGGTGGGACACGAGCATTGTAAAATGCAATACACTGTGCAATGTGTGATATGTTCATTTACTAGGAAGTATGCTACAATGGTTTGGGTGAATGACAGAAGTTGCATCATGACTTCTAGTAGTTCTATCACTGAGTCATACAACATCCAGAATTCACAATATTGTTTGTATTCAATTAGGTGTTTATGTCTCCTCAACTGGTATAGCACCTGTACATTCACCAATGTCGGGTCCATGCAGGCTGATCCTCATCTGTCACATGCCAGTATGCATCAGTGAGCTACAGAGTAGTTCAAGCATGCCTTGAGGGAAAAGTGTGTGAGTATCTGATATCTTTGAGTGTATGTTGATGATTGCATTGATGTCCTCATCCAACTGGCATAGTGCATGCATATTCATGCTCTCCTCTGAACTCACAAATGATGGCTTGTAAATCCACATATGCAATGCTACAACTTGGGATGTGTTGCTCCCGAGTCCCAACAATGACACCAAGAGGCAAGCAGCACTAATCTTGGGGTCACTGCACTACAAATGATTGGCTAGCATCTGCAGGTTCATGGTATGTATTCTATATATTGACTGCTGTGGTACATGGTGCTCATCAAGACAAGCCTACACCTGATGTTCAGTTGACTCCTGTACATGCAACTTACAACTCTCTTGAATTCATGTGCAAAAATTCTGGGCATGAGGTTTGTCATCTTTGCCTTTGGGCTGTTCATCATCTCATATCCTGCAGTGGGAGTGCGATTAAATAATGCAGGTTGTGTGCAAAGAAACTCAAAGCCTGATGGTTGCTGTTCAAGTTAGAGCCTTCGAGACTTTGAGTGCCTCATCAAGATCATGGCATGTTATTATGATAAGCTAGGGTTTTACATGGGGTGAACCCCTTTCAGAGTATGTGTTTGGTTTTTGGGTGAACATTAATGAACTGTCTGTTACTATTGCCACCTTAGCTTATTGTGATAGGCATGCAAAAAAGCGTTGAATGAGTGGCATTTCAGGCTGTTGAGTCTTGGACCATTGCCCATGAAAAGGAAACTGAGCTTGCCCACAAGACATGCAAAGTACAACGCCAGGATCTGTTGATTGGGTTGTCTGGATAAAAACAGACCATTTCTTGTCACTCAGATTAGTGAACCTCCTGAGTCAAATTCAGAGTTTCCAAAGTTGTGTGCCCTGAGATTTATGCTGTCTTTTATACACTCCTCACTTGTCAGGAAGAAGATGCTGCTAAAAATGATAGAATATATGAAAGCTTGTTGCTGACCCAGCAGTCTACCCTCAATGGGCCTGATCCAAGCATCCTGACATGTCTCGTAATTTAGGCACTTTCACTCCTGCTGTGCCAGGCCCTGGGCCTATGAAATATGTATTTTGCCCATAGTTATAATCATATATGAAAGCCAGTGAGATTGTGATTTGTGAATGTGGGACTTGATACAAATACTCATGCTATTCTGACACACTAGCTGCCAGCAGTAATGGTCAGCAGGTCATGGAGTGCTGCAGGTGGGACATAGGTGCTAAGGTAACAATGTAACATACTTTCGCAACATGTTTCTAATTGTACAATGTTCTCTGTCCCACCATTGCCGGTTCCACCCACTGCAGCACTGCCCACCCTTGTAGAATCAATTTGAGTGTGGCTAGTAGTCGACTTCAGCTGATAGCCATGGCTTAAGAAGGCAAAGCTGAGCTTTGGCTAATATTGCTGGTAGTTAGGCATGTTGTTGACTTAGCCACATTACTGGTTATGGTCAAAGCCAGCTACAGGATGGAGCTGCAGCAACACTACCACCACTTTCTCATGAAACAATGGGAAGTGCTGGAGGTTGTCATGCCATGTCACCTATATCAGGTAATATCCTGTTTCAGGAACTTTTGTGATGGAGTTGGACTATATGACACGGTGGCAGCTTCAATGTTTTCACACATTCTAAAGAGTATTTGAAAGTGAAAATGACATGTTTTATTATGATTCAAATTACTGGGCTCTCACAAGATTTTATTCTGAGAAGATTTATAATTTTTATTACCAGTCTATATTGGGAGAAACATTAGATATCCATCCAAAGACAATTGAAAATTATATATTGTGTGAATGTCATAAGGTTATTGACAATGATATCTGCCCAATACTCTTTAGAGCATGAGAGAATATTGAAGCAGCCAATGACAAGTGAGGGTTCAATATTTTCTCATGCTCAAAAGCATATTGGGCAGATATTATTGTCAATAACCTTATGACATTCATGCCATATATAATTTTCAATTGTCTTTGGATGGATATCTAATGTTTCTCCCAATATAGACTGGTAATAAAAATTATAAATCTTCTCAGAATAAAATCTTGTGAGAGCCCATTAATTTGAACAAGACATGCCTCTGCTTCGCTCTGGCAGTCTTTTGTGCTATGATCATAATGGCCATCAAATTTACATGGTGCAAAATAAGTATCTTTATAGTAACAATTCATGGAAGGTAACATTTGTTGTAGTATTTTCCTTGCCCATAAGTAGTATGCGAGTGTGATTTCAATGATGAATGTGAGAAAATGCAGTATATAATTGGCTGTGTGAGAACACCAGCTTGGTGAGGTCAATGCCTACATAATCTAGTGTGAGACCTTGGCAGCTGTTGAACATTGTGGCATATGCAGGCACAAGGGGTAGTTGATGGCATAGTAGTGTATGTCCCAAGGAGAGTGTGGAGTTGAATGTAATGCATGGAATGAGAATTTCTTGTATGGCATATGGTTGGTCTTCATTTTGTAATGTCTTTATGGCTGTGAGTCATTGGCCTATGGAGGTGACAACCACTCTACAATTTTTTGCCAGTCCCTGGTCAAGGGAGAAGTTGCAGATGAGGCAGTAGATAGTGCCTATGTGAATACTCAGGGAATGTGGGGGAAGTCCAGGGGGTGTGTGGCGAGTGGCATAGTCAAGGATGCTTTGGGGTGGCAGTAGTCCAGCATCGTCAGCTTCCATGAGTGAGTCTGCAGTGAGATAGGTGTGTTTGTTACTGCTAAATCATTGTAGTATTTGTGAATTGTAGAAGTCAATTTGTTGGTTTGTTGGACATAGTATTGCATGCTTTCACTGCAAGCATTTCACAATTTTTCATCCCAAAATATGCTGAAATTGCCTTTTCTCTCTGAAAACATGTGTCAAAAATTGTTAGGTGGATGATGGAGAAGGTTTCCCACAGTGGGGATGAGTGAATTGATGCATCTATAATTTGCTTGTGAGAACCTCCTCGTATGATGGGACATGTTTGGTGGAAGTCACCTAAAAGTACTATGGTTTTCCCTCCGAAGGGCATATTGTTTTTCATTATTTTCTGGCATATGTTGTTGACACATGTGAGGATGGCACAGTTTGCCATCGGAGCTTCATCCCACATGATGAGAGATGTTTCTCTGATTAGTTCAGCATGACCAGAGTTTGGACTTATTGTAAACAGAAGAAACTCATTGTTTTCATTTACAGGTACCTGGGCATGTTTGGAGGATGGTTAGTGTTCATGTGTGCAGTTAAGATACAGACCTTGAACATGGAGTGTGTTGTTCTTCTGCCAGGATAAAGTAATGCAGCACAAGCTGCTGTCACCATCAGAAGAGCAATGTGTTGCAGAGAATGGAGTTTGCTGCATATTGTGTTAACTAAAAATGTTTTTCCTCTGCCAGCCTTTCCATCCACAAAAAGCTGCAATGGCCTGTGCACTACAGCACATTGAACAATGTTGTCACAAATTTGTCATTGTTTGGATGTCATCATTCTGTATGAATTACATGCATCGATGTCATGTTGTGCAGTATTGGATGTCCATCTTTGTCATTCATAAAGAATCTCAGCACATGGTTGTGTCAGTTGTGGGAGACCAAAATCACTGAGATTTCTGCCATGTTCTTCTAGTGCTGTACTGATGTTCTCGAGTGCAAGGTCTTGCATGACATCATCTTCATTATGATGGAGGATAGCGAAGTCCAGGGAAAGGTTGCATCTAAAGTTAATCCACAGATTAAGTGGTTCTGATATGCAATCATTGATGAGGAGGTGGATGAATAGATATCATAGTTGGTGTGGTGTATACAATGTGTGGGCTGCCTCCTGCATGGTGTAGTGGGCCTCATCATATTCAGCAAAGAGACCGAGTGCCATGGCAGCTTCTTGATATGTAGGAAATTGGCAGTGGTCGACACATAGTGCATTGCTAAAGGAAAGTACTGGTTGGTGTTGTAATATAGTGCATAAGTAGAAGAGGTCTCCTTGTGATGGGTGGATGGGTTCTATGTGACATACATGTGGGTGCTTTACACTTTGGAGGATGAAATTGGAAGATGTGTGATGTGGCGGCAACTTCGAAATTTAGGTGACACTTGAATTTTTGGAGGAGAGGTAGGCAGTGTGCTATGATCATTTCATCACCAGGCTGCCATCATTGGTAGTGTACATGACCATCTGCATCAATGGTCATAGTGGGTTGTAGTGGGTGTGGATAGTTGAAGCAACAGGTGCGAGAATTGTTGGAGTTCATGGTTTGACAGTAGTTAGATGGGGGGTGGTCAGGGGATGGATGATTATGTGTCATGAGTGTGCATACGAGTTGTGTGTTGGAGGGATTGGGGGGGATCTCAGCACTGATGATGGTGTCGATATCAACTGGCATTTCACAGTTAGTAGAGTATTTTAGTAGTATGTGTGCATGGGGAAGACCTTGTTTCTGGAATTCAATACAGTGAATACAATACAATATTCTTCCTGCCTGAGTGAACATAGATTTCAGCATTTGTAAGAGTAGACATAATTTGCATTTGAATATGCATGCCACCACGACAGGAATGTTGGAGAATGTCTGGCCAGGTCGTAGTTGTGACACAATTTCTGGCCAGACAGTGTTACATGTCATGGTAATGAAAAAAGTAGGATTCCCTAGTGCAGCAGCTATGGCTAGTGAGTCTGCAATTTGGCTCATAGCCCACCATTGAGATCCAAGAAAGGAGGCCAGAAGATATATATTCTCTGATGGAGGGAGGTCTTCACAACCCATTAGTTGGGCATCTTCATGGCAAATGTGCTCTTGATTATGATGTATGAAGTTTAAATGAGTTTCAAGATTGCAGCTGAACATGTCTATGACATATTCATTTGTTAGATGACCGAAAATCTGGAATCTCAGTTCTCGTAGTATTTGTGCATGGTACCCCAGCTGAGAGTACCATAGGGAAATAAAAGTGGGTATGACAGAGGTTCCCAAAGATGGCTGGTAGTGGGAATGGACTGCATGCAACCAGAGTGATGGCTGATTGTTAGATGACGAGCCTTATTCTCGGAGGATGAAGTATTATCATATGACATCAATGTGGCAACCTTGTCAGCTCCTGTATCCTTGACAATTAATGATGCAGAGGGATATTCATCTGCAAAGGAATGAAAGTGTTGTAGGACACAGATGAAAGGATTGTTGAGCAAAAGTGTGTGACGTACAGATGCAATCCATCTGTCAGGGAGAGTGGCAGCCCATTGGGGATGGGGTATGTTTTGCAAAAAGCTGTCAAAAAGCAACCACCATACTGCAGAATCATGGTGGGTGGGACATATGCAGTGATAAATGCGACCTTGAATAGCTAAGAACATGGGTAGGGTCATGTTATTTGGGAATGGATATGTAGTCTCGAGAGAGGCAAATGTAAATATGAGGTTCAGAATGTGAGATAAGGGAGAGATTTGCAGATGTTGTTTAAGATGTTCTATTTCAGGAGGTAGTGGTGGGAGAGGGGGAATGTCTTGAAGTTGGGAACCATTTGGACCACAACAGAAACCAGGATGTTCTCCTGTGAGTAAAGAGATATGGCAGTGAGGGCATTCATGACAACATCCATTTCGAACCACTCCCCATGTCAGTTGTGGAGATGCAAGAGAGGCTATCTGCCACAACAAGGTAAGTTCTGATGGCATCTGTGAAAAAGTATGAGGGAGATCTTTTGCAGGGCACATCATATGTACCTTTGAGAATGCATGCTACTGTGTGCAGATGTGTAGGTAGTGCATGGTTTATCATATATAACACTGTTCAACTGGCACCAAGAAGAATTTTAGTTTGAGAGACATTTATTGATGTCACCATTAGGAGAACAAATGTCATCACTATGGTTGTCTCCACATAAAAATCACAGGCACAAGATTGATCAGTGTATGGCATTGTTGGAGGTGTATTTCACAGGCAATATGTTCAAATACATACATGATCACATGTCAGAGTGATTGTGAACATCATTAACATACACTTTAGAGAAGACAATATTTGCTACCATATTTCCTTCAGAGGGACGTGAGGAAGATGTGTGTTGTTGAGGCAGAGTTGGACATCTGTCATAGTTAGTGGGCAACATATAGAACAATGATTCCTTGACTTCTAGGTATCAGTTGTTGCTTTGCCTATGATCAAATGTAGACATACAATGACTGCCACATGGAGTGTGATACACAGCACTCGAGCTGCTGGCAGAGAAGGAAAACACTGTGATAAAAAGTCTTTGGTTATCAGCTTTTTACAGATCAGCAAAATACTGCAGGAGATGCTACTGATGTACATTTGGAATGGCTTCTTTGGGTCTGGTTATGACGAACAGTAGCAGCAGACATATTATTATCCCCGATGTATGTCACATAGTGTGTTGTTGACAAAAGTCATACTCACCACCCAATGAAAGAGGCTTAGAATTTGTGTAGCAATATCATGTATTTAGCCAGAAGCCACCTACTGATAGTAAATGTGTATGACAAAAGACAATGATAACAACATATATTACAGCAAGAAAAAGGATGTTTCATTCTTGCAGCTAACCCCAACCTCTTCATCCTCAGGAACATGTTCCATCTCCAAGCCTATGTTGCATAGGGGATGTGCAATGCGAGATGATGGATGCACCATGTGATTGGAAAGATTTCTTGTAGAGGAGACCAAGGAGAAATGTGTTGCAGAAAAAGGAGATCTAAGTACCACAATATGAATATGATGTATTTCACAACCAAAAGTACTAATAATGTACATGTCTGCAGTTGTGGAGCTCTTACATTTCATTAGACTTGATATGTGATCCACATCGGTCATGATACTTTTGACATCAACAGTCATACCTCCACTGGATGCCACATCTTTGATGGAACCAAAGAACTGTACAAGTGAGTTACATGGAAAGGTAGAAATATGGTAGCCAGGGAGCAGACTGTCATCGAAATAGCACCTGATATTAACTTGTGAAAAAAAAGGACTATTCATCAAAGAAAGACATACATCAATTTCAACAACATCTTCCCATCCCAAACATACTCCAAACATGCCACAGAGGCTAGAGGGTTGCACCCATTCATGGGAGCAGTAAAGGATGATGTTACCTTTCTGAGCCTGACAACAAAAGGAACCATCCACTGGGGGAGGATCAACTCATACACATCGCAAGAGGGATCTCCAGGCAGTGGAATGAAGTAGACTGTGTCAAGAAGAGCCTGTTTGCAGAGGGCAGTAGAGGGCAAAAAGGCCTTGCCCATGATGAAGGCTATAGTGTGATCAGGAACAACAATGTCATCAGGTTGACAGTCCACAATAATTTGCATTTGCAGGGAGCCACCAAGGGAGGCATGAACAGCAGAATTGTAACACATATAATAACTGTTACACATTGAACCAGGCTTGAGAGATTGTACTCAACAACTGTCAGAGATGGAGAAAAACCCAGACATCATCAGAGAAGACATGGTGGTACAGCATTTGTGACTTCATATGGAGGACAAAAGTTCTATAAAGCTACAAAAATGATGTAAGATGACATACCAACTTATGCCATGACAAATGAATTTTGGCAGGTGAACACACTGTAATGAGAGAAGATCAATGGCCAATCAGTTGATTGCAGAGAATACATCATACTATGATCTTTTGCAAATGACAAATGAAGTTACAAAATTATACCTGCTTCACTTTTCCCTTATCCCTCATCACTGACATAGGAGCAGAACTTTTGGGGGGGGAATCATCAGTGGGAGTAATGGAATGTGATGGGGAACACAGACTTTGATGTGTTGCTGTCATAGACAATGCTAATTCACTGGGATCATTGGTGCTGGATGACAGGGAAGAGGCAGAGGGCCCTTTGTCACCCCTGCCGACCTTGGAAAGGCTGCCCATATGATCTCTTGAGGGGATGTAAAAATATGGAGATGTGGATGATGCTAATGAACATACCCTGCTTTAGGAGCAACAGCCATAAACTTGCACTTCTTCAAAACAGGCAACACCAAGGTGCCCACACTTGCCTTTGACTCCACCACACCAACATTAAGTGCAATGCTTTCAAGGTCCACCTGAAGCCTGCCTGCTGATGCAGTATCAGAAAAATGACCAACATAAAAGATGACAGAATTCTGATTTGGTACAGGGGTCTTAGCCCAGCATGGACATGCAGAGTCAAATACACAACTGACAGTGACCATAAACAATGCATGCATGAATGCAAAAGAGAAGTCAAATGCACCAGATGTTAGAGGTCATCCTAGTGTCACACACATAATCAGTGGAAAGCACATCAAAGGCCTTGGACATGCCATCTGGTAAGGTCCTCACTGGAGCAGTTACCAATCCCAACCTGACAACCATAGGATAGGGAAAATCTGGGACACTGTGTTCATAACTATCCAAACTGGGATTGCCAGGTACAGCTATGATGGAAATACCTCCAGAAGAATCAGATCCTGTGGGACAGCAGCAGGTATGGAGATCTTTGCAGAGATGAAGGCCACAGTATTATCAGGAAGCACAACATCATTAAAGGGACTGTATACACACAGCATTGCAGGAAGGATGACACTGGAGGTGCACTGGATAGTAGTTTCATAGATGCAGTGGTATGTCATGATGGATGAACCACTCCTAAACATCTTCACATGGTCTCCATTTGCAAGCCCAAAAAAACTGAATGCAATGCTGGCAGACATCAGTGGCAAAAAATAGACAGAGAACAACACAAAAAACAGCAGCAGGTGCCAAATATATGCTGTCATACCCCTAACAGCACTATTGCCAAACCTAGCCACTACACCTGAACAATGAGATCGATCTATGACATCACCTCATGAAATGGCAATCAGCATTGAGACAATGAACAATGCATAGAGGAATAGGCATAAAAAGAGAAACATTGTATACAGCATGATGACACAAACACCCTACACCAGCAATGCCCAGGAGGAGCAGAACCCCAAAGAGCTCAGATCCAAACAACTGGGCACAGATATCACTGCAAGCATTTCACAATTTTTCATCCCAAAATATGCTGAAAAAATTGAAAAAAGAGATACTCTTTTATTTCAGCTGTTTTCAAAGAAAAAAGGTGAATGTAATTTAATGTTTTCTTTGTCTTTTCTGCCAAAAAACATGAATTAATGGTAATGCCCATTAGGTTCTTCACTAATGGGTATTAGCATCAATCAATGTTTTTTAGGAAATCATGCAAAGAAAACAAAGTGTTATTATTGCCTTTTCTCTTTGAAAACATGTGTCAAAAAAGAGTATCTCTTTCTTCAATTTTTTCAGCATGTTTTCTCAAGAAAAATTGTGAAATGCTTGCAGTGTATGTGTCATATGGATAATATAGTAGTAATATGGTATAAACACTCTCACCTGGGCTTTTCTCTTTTTCTAGTCTTTCCATTATCAAACAATCTCCTCTCAATGTGATCCCTTGGCAAGCATAGTCTTACAAGCCCATTTGAGCCACTTGACCAGCCCTCAACATTTGGGCTATGAGTCCACCAGGGTCCCAATCGAAGGTGTTACCTCATTCCCTTGTCAACTGCTTGACTGTTTCCCCTTCAAGGAGTTGCACTGGCAATTGTAAGAGGTGAGTCATCATTTCTCCTGCCATTTTTCTTTCCCTTCTCATGGCTACTGGCCTCTCTCTAGCAACTGGGCACACTCTCTCAGCTATGAACTTGTACTTGAGAATGTTGGTGATCAGACTACTTTCCTGCACAACACTGGTCAGTGACTCAACCATGAACAAGCACAACAGTAAACTTGAGGACTTGGTGTCCTCCTCATGAATATCTGGGGGCTTGCATCACCTCCCCTCTCTCCCTCACTTGTGTCTTGCTGATCAACCCTTACTCAATCTCTCTCATTGCAGTCCTCCCACTCTCATGACATGCTCTCTGCCTTTGAACTCATAGTTTCCATGCTTCAATCTCCTGTCACAGCCCACTCTTCACTGAAACTTGCTCTTTGACCCTTGAAACTTCCAATAATGTCTTCAATGCCAACACCTCATCTTCTCCTTGCTTCTCCATCTTGCTCAACACCTGTGCTTCAACCCTCGAAACTCTAGATAATGCCCTTGACACCAGTCTCTTGCCTTCCCCTCACTTCTCCATCTTGTCACAGCATTTCTTGTCAACAGGAAGCTGTACTACCTCCACTGTCTCTTTCCTCAAGGTGACCACCTGCAACCCATTGTCCAGAATCCCTTTGATCATCGCCTGGCCTGTGGGCTCCACCTCTATGAATGAGAGTGGCATTGAAGAGCCTTGATAGCTCTGGGCTCTCATGACCTTGTGCTCTATGCTTGATACCTGCATGCTCAATACTTCTTCTTTGACCACAGCAAAGCCATACTCTGCCTCAATTTCATCATCTGTCAAAGTCACCTTGATCTGGGCTGACAATGCTGCCAGTGCTGATGCCAAGCTTGACCCTTGGACATCACTCATGAACTGGTGAGTACCCTTATCCTGGTAGGACAACACCCTCTGCCCCTTGACCTCCACTTGTACCTGCAGTTGCTTCTGAGCCAGGTACCACCATACCCTGGTCACTTCATTGCTTCTCAAGGGTTGCACTTCTCTTGTCCTCATAGCCCTACTCCTCACTGTCTTGAACTGATCCCTAATGAGGAACTTCAGCTTGTCCACCATGTATCTCAAAGGCCAGGGATCATCATGTGAGTGTATACTGTACTGAAGCTTCAGGTTTGTCAACACCTCTCACTTCAAATCTGGATTGAGACCTTCAAGGATGTAACTGTCATAGTTGCCTGGGGTGATCTTGCCCTTTGAGTAGAGGTACTGAGCAATCACCTTGTACCTGTTGGACTGGGGAACTGGGATCTCGGAGAGCAGGAGAAGAGAGGGTCACGTGACCAGGTGTCAGGGGTCACAGCAGTAGCAATAGAACTCAATGGCAGAAGCCAGGGGCATTGTTCATAGTCATGCACCATAGTCATCAGGCATAGAAGACACTGGGTCTACACTCTGGTGTTCCCATCTGGTGATGAGAGAGGAATCTGAGCCTTTGGGTGGCAAGTAACAACAGACCCAATTTTGTTACACACAGTGGCATCACTCAGAGGCATTGAACAAGAGAGTCAGAACGAGGACAATGAACCAACCTCAGAAAGCAGCATCGCAGAGTCATCAGCATCAGACGAGAACACAGGAGCTTGGGGAATAGATGGAAGGAAACAGTGGGGTTCACAAGCACTGCAAACAGTGATGGAAATGAGCACACAGCAGAACATAGTGGAGAATGGCCCAGAATTCAGACTAAAACCAGCCATCTTTATGATGCCAACAGCAACATACATGTACAAGGCTCAGGGTACATGACCAGCAATGCCCCCATCCCCAACACCGAAAGCACCATGGCACAGCAGGCATTGCAGAAAAGCAGACATGCACCCACCACATGTACCAGGAGGATCAGGAACAACACTCCTAATGCAGATACAAAGTATGTACAGTGGAGTTATGCCAGAGTCAGCAAAGATAATACCACTGTTCCATGGGGACTATGGCAACAGAGAAGAACCAGCAGAGTGGTTCACACAGTTCCAACTGTTGGTACTGGATTTGTGGTCAGAGACAAGGAAAGTAAACTGTTTTGAGCTCCAGCTAGCACCAGGGAGCTATGCAGACGAGTGGTTTGCAGACTTACCATTGGAGGACAAGACGGACATGGCAAGCTTAAAGGTGGCATTCATGAAAAGGTGGCCACCAGCAAAATGGCCCAAGCTAATGAGGGTGCAGCAGAGGGAAAGAATTAAGGACCAGGTGTTGAAGGAGGAGGAAGTAGGGGAATGGACAGAGGAAGGGAGAGCAGGAGACTATGGGCACATCCTGTGGGCCAAAAAGGTCAAGAGATTAGCACTGAGCATGGGAGATGCAGGTGGAATGCTGATCATGTGTGCAATAGAGGGAGCACCACAGGTGCTCAAGGATGAACTGGATGAAGATTACTCGAGTTGGGAAGAGTTCGTGACAGCAGTGCAGATGGTCAAGGTGGAGAAACTCAGATGGAATAAGGAGAAGCAGATGAGAGAGCAAGCAAGGGATCATGCAATGGACACCATACTGCAGCAACAGATGGCCAGTTTAAATGTCCATGCCACAAATCTGGCACAAGGGGCTTCACACAACTGGGAGCAGCATATTAGATGCAGGGACAAGTCAGTGCAACAGCACAACAAGGGTTCACCATGCAGGGAACAAGTGTCAACAATGTGGTGTTAGGGTATCCAAGGAACATAGTGACACCACGTCTGCTGCTAATGAGAGTGCAGATATTGGAGAAAGCAAACACCATCCCATGCAGGCCAGACACAGAAATGGGAAGGCACCAATACGAAGCAGATGTGGAGATATGGCATAGGACTTATGGATACAAGATAGCACCAGCACTTGAAAGGCCATACCCATTGAAACCAGGGATGGCAGCAGCAGGAGCAGGAGAATGTTTGAACTGTGGACTGGTTACAGACCCCCCCTATGTTGGCAGCACATGCACAGCAAGGGAAATGCTTAAACCACATGAAACACACTGGCGACAACTGGTGGCAGCTATGCTGAGGAGAGCAACACAGGTACAGATGGGAGTGCCACAAATGGGTCAAGGGGCTGCACAGGGAAACCAACTGACAGCAGCAGTACATGCAGTAACACAGTGGGATGATTGGCAGAGAGGAGACAGGCAAGGAGAATATGGGAGTGGGTGGGAATGGACACAAGAGGAAAACAACTTGGGGCTACAGACAGCGGTGTAGAGAGTCTATACTCCCTGAAGCTACAGAGTGCCCTTAGCAGCCTTTCTCACTCTCAGCAGTCGCTCGCTCATGCATTATGACACCCCCTTGGCTAGTAACATCACCATGTATGTTAACATCACACCTTCTGCCACATCACATGCTTGCACCAGCAACATCACCACTGACTGACCAGCTACTATATTAAGCACGTCCCCTCATGCACGTATCCCTCCCTTCATGTGACCACTGAACACTGTGTGTCAGTGATTCCTACCAACCTGTCATGTGTCATCCCAGCCCCCTCGGTGTCTATATTCATACTACAAGTGCCAAAACCACTGCCACCCTAAAAACGCCGCTCTCTGTGCCCCAGATTAGTGGACAAAATCGCTGCCAGCCCCCACTCTGCTTCCTTTCGATCCAAGTACATACTTATACCTTTTCTTCTTTACTTACTGTTGTTTTCTGGACTTTGGTTGTTTTATCTTTGTCTACTCCACTGCACATGTGTGATTGTCCATACATCAGCATTTATGTTTTCTTTATTGCTTTTGACATATGACAGATCCAAATATTCTGAATTTTACCTTAGATACCACTGTCCCTATGATACAAAAGTCTGCCATACCTAGAAAATAAAGGACCCACTTTTTTGGAGTCACTATCTGCGAGTCTAAGAGTCTCTGAGTATTTTGAGTCGAGTCCCTCTGTGTTTTTTGAGTCTCCAGCATCTTCCAGTGCTTCATTTTGGTCTTATCGAGTTCCCTGCATCCCATAGCCCCCAGAATCGCTGCCTTTCGAGTTTCTGCCTTCCAGAAAATACCCCCAGTCCCCAGAAGTTATCCTGCACCCTCTTAAGGTGGATTGTCGAGTTCCTTGCCACCAGTACCCTCTGACCACCAAGAAAAATCCTCTCTCGCCTTCTGGCCCTCCCTTCCATCTCCTTCCGACTCAGCACCCCTTGGGACAAGCCTAGGTTTATCCTACAGCTTTCCCCACTTTCCCCCTGCACTCTCACAAGAAGAGTTGCCTACATCATTTTGGAGCCCACCATGAGGGGTCTGTAGATCTGGAAAGGAGATCCCTTTGACCTACCCACCACAGAACTGAACTTGAAGAGCTCTTAGAGCCCTTCTGTCATCTTTCTATATCGTCCTCTGATCTTTTTGTCCCTGCTGCTAACCCCCATGATATCCCAGAGCTTAACTCTCCTGATACAGAGTTTTTTCAAGCAGATTCCCTCCATCGTCCAGAACCTGACTCCCCATCCTCTGTTGATATACCTGGTGCCTTCGAGCTCGACGAGTCATTTGCACCACTGTCAGATCACCAAGAGTTATCGCCACTTACTGACTTATCCTCTTCCTCATCTTCAACAGCTTCAATTATTGCCACAGAACAACTCCTCATACCATCATCCACATATATCTGCTCTCAGAGTCTCATTCACCTGCTTGTCCAACCTCCTCCACCAGTATCAATCAGAAATCCACCTTTGCTTCATAATCTGCCTCTTCCTTCATCATCCATTCTAGTTCCCATGTCCAACTCTACCAACCAATGTGAAATGCCACTATGAGGCTCTAACAAAGCCCCCAAATTCTCAGGAAAGACAGAAGATATTTGCACCTATTTCAAGGACATTGACCAGATCTGCACTGATGCAGGAATCACCGTCAACAAGGTCAAAATCAAATGGGCCATACATTATGCTGACAGAAACGAGTCAGAACTCTGGTCATCCCTTGATTCCACCACAGGTGATGACTGGGAGGACTTTGTTAATGAGGTAACTAGCTTCTACCCCAGTGCTGATGTCAAGGGGCATCAGTACACGAAAGTTGACCTCGAGACCCTCCTACACCACCAAGTACAAAAGCCCATGTTGTCCCTCAATGATCTTGGCAAATATGTCTGCGAATTTTGTTGTATCGTCGCCCTCATCAATAAAAAGAAGAAACTCCCTGATGACTACATCAATGAGAAGTTCCTCGAAGGATTCCCCCCTGGACTCCACAACTGCCTTGCCACTTGCCTTCAACTCAAAGACTTAGACCACAACGTCGATGACCTGTGGCCATTTGATGACATCTATAAGCATGCGACCTACCTCTTGAGTGGTGCATGTCGAAACATTGCTCAGGTCAACAGCTCGGTGTTATTTCCAGAGTCTTACTCCCAACTGACAGTGCCACCTACTATCCTGAAATGAGAATATGTACAAGCCGCTGACCCTGCCTTGGGAAGCTGCCAGACTCAACCCACAGACCAACAGTTTCACCAATTGTTTGACCCCCACTGCTTCTTCTGTGGTGGTACTGATGGACATAGGACCCTGAGTGTGAACTGTGCCAGGAATATGTCTGCCAAGGGAAATGCATACTCATTGGCAGTAGGGTCTTCATGAAAGATGGCTCTGACATCCCCAGATCTGCTGCAGGGCAGAATTTCAAGGAAAAGATTGACAACTTCTTGGCTCTTCGAGAGTCTATAATGGTGTCAGCTAATCTAGTGTCTATTCAATCTCCAGGAACCTCATCTTCATCTTGAGGACATGATACCCTGCCCCACCTCGTCAATACCATGTTCTTTGGCTCAAATGACACAGAGGAGTTTCAGGTAGAGGTTCACCCCTCATCCTACCTCGTTGACAAGGAGATTGAGGACAATGCTGATGAAGAAGACAAGCATGCTCTAGCTAGAGCCTATGCTCAGGTTGAAGAGCTCAAAAATGCTATCAAGAAGAAGAAACCTGCTCGCTTCGACAGTGTAGAAATTCCTGCTTGTCATCCCCAAAATGCCGCTCCTGCCAGCCCTCCTCTTGCCAACAACTCTGCACCAAACTCAACCTCAAACACTCAGCCATCGTCTAACATCCCTCAGACTAGACCTAATGCCACACAAGTGTCTAACCCCAAGCCTCACTCTAACTCTACCCCTCAGTTTCATTACCAGAGTGGCTTTGATGAAGCTGCTGCCACTAAACACCTCGTGTCCCAAGTCCTGGGTGCCAAGATCAAAATTTCGACACAAGACCTCCTCGCTGTCAACCCAGAAATCTGCAAACAAATTAAAGAGATGGCTATGATGAAAAAGATCATGATTGGTAGCCTCGAGACTGCATCAGAATCATCTTTGTCATCAACTTGGGCCACATATGAACAATATCTCATCAAGGACACAGAGGGGAAGTGTGTTGGCCTAGCCACTGCTCCTCTTCATGCAGTAGGTGGAGTTTTAATGGATAAGCTTCATGTCAAGTGTATTCTCGACAGTGGTTGCCAGGTAGTTGCCCTTAGGCACAAGTTATGGGAGGCTCTTGGTGCCCCTCTTCATTCTGACATGTGTATGACTTTGGAGGCTGCTAACCAATCAAAGGAGAGTACTCTAGGTGTCATAGAAAATGCCTCTCTGCATATTGGGCCCATCGAAGCCCATCTCCAGATCCAAGTTGTCGACAGAGCCCCATTTGACCTCCTCCTAGGCCACCCATTTTTCTGCCTCCTCAGCAGCATTCTTCAAGACTTCCCAGATGGAAAGCAATCGTTAGAAATCCGTGACCCCAACTCGGGTCACCAACTGTTAATCCCCACTTGTCCTCGTCATTGCCTCTACCAGTACCCTCGATTTGTAACCCAGAAGACGAGGCAGAGTATTCCACTCACCAAGAATGCTGCTGCCACTTGGATATGGGAGAACAGGGTTTTTAATGTCAGTCAATGACTCACCAAAGATCTGAGGAGACCAAGAGAATATAGTATCCGTGTGTTCCCTCTATGTTTCAGATTCCCCTTCTTCAACGAGATCATTCATTTCACCTTTTCATACAGACTTTAAAGGAAATGCTGCTGTGGCTTATTTATTCGACTATAACACCACAAGTATGCCCATTCTTGATCCTTTCAACTCGAGTTTCATTTCCTCAAAAGATCCTTTCCTGTTTTCTACAAGTACTACTATTTCTCCACTGACACTTTCAGTCCTATGGTCCTCTCTTCATTTCGACCCAGTTTATCATGTTTTGAAGTACAAACCTGTAGCAAAGAAGGTGAAACCTATCCTGACTGTGATGCCTGTCGAGTTCAGAGTAGAGTGTCAGGAGATTGGTGACCCTCTCGCAGATCTCCCTGTATTACCATACCACCCCCCCTTTTGTTCCCAGTTCGATATTTATGGCACAACGAGCAGAAGAGCTTGACCTTGATCCTGCCAGGTTCCTTTGGCTGGTGGAATTAAACCTTGTTTGATGGCTCGTTTGTACCCACGAGGCAGCTTTCTCTTGGGAGACCTCTGAGTGAGGAACCTTTCATGAAGATATGTTTCCCCCTCTGAAAATTCCGATGCTGTCCCACAAGCCCTGGGTCGAATGAAATATCCCCATCCCTCCTGCCATTTTTCGAGATGTCATTAACATAATTAAAGAAAAGGTTGCTGCTGGTGTCTACGAGCCATCAACTTCGTCCTACTGATCCAAATGGTTCTGTGTCATCAAGAAAGACAGCAAATCCCTTCATTTAGTCCATGATTTGCAGCCACTAAATGCCATCTCTATTCAGGATTCTGCAGTTCCCCCCTTTATCGACTCGATTGCAGAAGCCTTCACCTGCCACTCGGTGTATGGTATCCTCGACTTAATGGTGGGGTATGATCATAGAACTATTCACAACAACTACTGCGACCTTACTACCTTCCAAATGCCTATCGGCACCCTGCAACTGACGATACTCCCTATGGGTTACACAAATGCCATCCAGATTTTCCATGGGGACATCTGCTGGATCTTGAAGGAAGAAATCCCTGAGGTCACCATCCCCTTCATCAACGACTGCCCCATTAAAGGGCCAAAATCATGCTACCAAAATGCTGATGGAACCTATGAGATGATACCTGAGAACCCTGGGATTTGCTGCTTCATTTGGGAGCATCTCCAGAACACCAACTGTGTCCTTCATTGTCTTCATCATGCTGGTGCTACAGTCTCCACCAAGAAATGTGTAATCCCCACTCTGTCTATTGTGGTTGTTGGACATAAGGTATCATACGAGGGGAGGATCCCAGACAAGGCAAAAGTCCAAAAGATCAAACATTGGCCTTACTGCACTAATGTCACTGAAGTCAGGGGATTCCTAGGTCTCTGCTCATACTGCTGTATCTTCATCAAAGATTTCACCAGACATGCCCATCCCCTCATTGAATTAACTAAGAAAGACATCCCTTTCGGTTTCAGAGATGAACACTGTGCAGCCATGGACTATCTTCGTGCTGCCATCGTCTCCTCCCCAGTGCTACGGTTGATTGATTATAATTCTGCCCTACCCATCATTCTGGCCATCAACACTTCTAACATTGCCATCAGCTATATTCTCATGCAAGAAGGGGAAGATGGCAAAAGATACCCTGCTTGTTTTGGTTCAATTACTCTCAATGATCGAGAGCAGCATTATAGTCAGGCCAAACTTGAACTTTTTGGTCTTTTTCGAGCCCTACACGATGTACAGCTTTATATATTTGGCGTATGGCATTTGGTTGTGGAGGTGGATGCAAGGTATATCAAGGGTATGATTAATAACCCTGACTTGCAGCCCAATGCCACTATCAATCACTGGATCGCTGGCATCCTTCTCTTCGACTTCAAACTTGTACATGTACCTGCTGCCAAACATGCTGTGCCAGATGGGCTTTTGAGGAGACCCAGAGCCAAAGAAGACCCTGAAGTAGATGAAGAAGAATACGAGGACTGGGTCGATGCATGCAGAGCTTTCGCAATGGAATTGGTGAATCATTGAGAACCAGGGATGCAGGTGTTACATCCTCATCTGAAATCACTGCCGTCTGTCTACCACTTATCCAGTCCCCTACCTCAGGATATCAGTATTTTTACCACCATCGAAACACTGCCAGATAATGCCGAAATAGAGATTCCACAATCAGAGAAAGTGAAGCAGAGAGATGAAAGGTTGGGGGTGGTGAAAGAGTTCTTGGAGACGAAGAAACCACCAGATGGGATAGGAGAGAGAGAATTGGAGAGCCTCGTGCAACTAGTGACAAGATATTTCGTCAAAGGTGGAGAATTGTGGAGAAAAGAACTGCAAGGTTGGCACCAACTCATGGTTCACCAGCCTAGACGTCTCAGCCTTATTCATCAAGCCCATGATGAGCTGGGCCACAAGGGTATTTTCTCCACCCACACCCGATTACTGATACATTTTTGGTGGCCCATGCTAGAGCAGGATGTTCGCTGGTACATCAGAATGTGTCACAAATGCCAGATTCGCCACCTCGATTGCGTCCACATTCCCCCCATCATTGCTGTCCCTGAACCTCTATTCTACAAAGCTTATGTTGATACCTTCATAATGCCAAAGTCGAATGGTTATCATTATGTCACTCAAGCCCATTGCTCGCTCACCAGCTACCCAGAATGGGCTATGTTAGGGTCAGAAACTGGCAGGTCCATCAGGAAGTTCCTCTTTGAGCAGATCTTATGTCATTGGGGAGCCATTGGGGAAATTGTCACTGACAATGGTGGTCCTTATGTTCTAGCTCTCGACTGGCTTTCCAAGACTTATGGCATTCGGCACATCACTATATCTCCTTATAACTTGCAAGCAAATGGTGTCATAGAATGGTGGCATTTTGATGTTAGAGAGGCAATGGTAAAGAGTTGTGAGGGAGAAGCATCGAGGTCATCAGAAGTCGCCCCATCAGTGTTTTGGGCAGAAAGAGTCACCATTCATAAAGCTACGTGATTCTCTCCATATTATATGGCTCATGGCGTCCATCCCAGGCTACCCTTTGACTTTACTGAGGCGACATTCCTCTCCCCTTTCGGGGCAGACTTTTACTTGACCACTGACCTCATTGCTAATCATGCCTGTCAACTTCAGAAGCATCCAGAAGACCTGGCACTCGTCCATGAACAAGTCTTGAAAGCCCACTTCACCTCTGCCAAAGCCTTTGTATCCTGTTTCGAGTGCACAATCCACAATTTCAACTTCTCACCTGGCTCCCTTGTCCTCGTCAGAAACTCTCATATCAAGAAGGAACTGGATTGAAAGACAAAACCCTGCTACTTAGGTCCCATGGTAGTGGTGCATCGTACTAAAGGTGGATCTTACCTCCTCGCAGAGCTTGACAGAGCCATCTCGAAATTCTGCTATGCCACTTTCTGCTTGTTTCCTTACTACCCACACAACAAGTCCTGTATAGAGGTCACCCACCTGGTGGGCCTCAAAAACTCCACTATTGACCAACTCAAAGATGACTCCCTGCCTGACCCAGAACTCACTGGTGTCCTTAGGGATGAGTCAGATGAGTAACTTATACCCTGTGTCTCGTGTTTCTTTTCTTTGCTTTTTGTTTCTTTTCTTTCACTTCTTTCATTAACTTGACAGACAATCTACCTATATGCAACCTTCGAAACAAAAGACTGCCATCAAAATTATATGAATATACCATCAATTCAAGCCCTTTGTTTCTTTCAAACCTGTTTTGTAGACTTACTCACTGCCTCTCTTTAAGGAATACTGCCAAGAATATGTTACAAAGAGAGACAATAGAAAAGCTGCTCCTTCAGTTACCACTTGTTACTTCCTTTTTCTTCTTTTGTTTATGGGTACCTTACTTGTTGCTGAGTGTTCCGCTTGCCCACAGACACTTTTCTTCTCACATACCCACATGGGTGGCAATGTTTTCATTTCAGCTCAGCCTTTGCCCTTTCGACCAGAACACTGCCTACTAGATGACACATGCAGCAGTTACTCCACACAAAGACATGTCTGATACAGTCTAGCTAAGGACCCATTATGATGTACCTTTCCCACCACTCCTTCAGAGCCTGTAGCTGCTGCTTGTTACTACAAATCGCTGCTGCCATAGTCCCTGCCTCAGAAGTAACCTGTGATATCCATGAGTACAGGTAGCTCAGTGAGTCCTCACTGTGCTCGATTGACTCCTTGAAACCAGCAATCATCACATCCAACTCCTCAAGTGCTCTTCAGCCTCTTCTGTATGCCCGTCGTGTGCTCCTCAACAATCGCAGGGAATCTCCTACTTCTCTCTCAGGTGGCGGTGATATGTCTGGAGTCCTCTGAGGACTGGTTAAGTCGATGTCGACTCCCTGCATCTTCATACCAACCAACTCTTCGCTTGGGTCGCCCAAAAGGCCACTGGGACTCGCAGAGAACACTGGTGCATCCTCGATTGGGTCCTCTGTGATGTCGGCAGGTTCTGGAAACAGGGAAGGTGTGTTGGGTGCACTGGATGGAAGGAATAAAGGAGTAGAGGGTGCAGGAGGAGGTGGTGGTGGCACTGATGAATCTGACACTGGGGCAACGGCTTCCTCATTGGGGTTGAGAAGAAGATGGGCACATGGTTGGGGCTTGTGTGTTGATGATGACACTGAGGAACCAGTGGGAATTGGAAGGGGGGCAGACATGGTCTTAGGTCTCTTGCTTGTCGATGCAGCCAATGCTGATGGACCCTCTGGATTTTTGCGCTGCACATTCTCATGAGTGCGTCATCGTAGTGTCAGGAGTTCACAGCTCACCTTCCAACCTGTTTTGTAGGCCTTGTCACATTTTTTCTTGCCTTGGTGGCATCACTCACAAGCCTGACCCTCCTCTCGCACACACATGATTCCCAACCTCGTGTGAAGTCCACATGGCTCTTGGTCACTGCCTGTAATTTCGACAGCCATTTTGACAATGCCACATGTCACCTCAACAGGTATTGATGCACTCCTGACAGGAGCAGACAGCTCCTTCCCAGCTTCAGTGTCAGGGGACACCAGCTTAGAATGATGAATGCATTAGAAACATGGGAAGGGAGGATTGTGAGTCATATGCACCTTGGGTTTAACTGTCTCCCTCTCAGCTGCCCTTCCTGCTTGCCTCTTCGAGCGCCAGCCCCTTCCTGATCCTTCTGAGACATCCTTGCAGGCAGCACTTCCTTGCCCTTGCCTTTTGATGGGCATTGGGGAAACCAGGCTTGGATCTCCATTAACTGCTCGAATGCCTCACTGATGGCAGTCTCGGTGTCCTCATCGTAGTCTGGGATGCTTGTGCTGATGTCAGTGGCAAACCGGCATAGTTTCTCAATATGTTCCTGTCATCCCTTGTCACCTATGAGCCACCCTCTAGGTTGCAGCCCTAACTCACTGACACTTCATAAAAATGCTCCACCCACTTGCATTCCACATCCTCCCCAGCAGACTCATCTGGAATCTCCTTCATCATGGCCTCTAGCTTTCTCATGTTGGCTGCCCACATCTTGGGTACAAGTTCTCGTGCAGCATTCAGGGGAAGAAAACAAGGAGCGGGCACAGATGTGTTCTGGGAAGTAGACATAGCATTGGCTGGAAGTGATCGAGCAGTGTTGATGAGGGTGGTGGTGAATGGGACTTAGAGAAAATGAGAAGCAGCATTTTGTTTGGTATGTTTTGACAGCCTTTGTTGATGCGAAGCTTGTTGCCACAGCACGTGACTGAGAACCCTGTGCCCCTTCCATTGATCCGTGCACAGCCACACCACGTGTCTGACATCATAGCATTTCTGTCCTGATCACCATGTACCCCTGACCGAGGATGGTCAGCATTCAAAAGACCCTGGGAGGTGTAGAGAGTCTATACTCCCTGAAGCTACAGAGTGCCCTTAGCAGCCTTTCTCACTCTCAGCAGTTGCTCGCTCATGCATTATGACACCCCCTTGGCTAGTAACATTGCCATGTATGTTAACGTCACACCTTCTGCCACATCACATGCTTGCACCAGCAACATCACTGCTGACTCACCAGCTACCATATTAAGCATGTCCCCTAATGCATGTATCCCTCCCTTCACATGACCACTGAACACTGTGTGTCAGCAATTCCTACCAACCTGTCATGTGTCATCCCAGCCCCCTCAGTGTCTATATTCATGCTACAAGTGCTGAAACTGCTGCCACCCTAAAAACGCTGCTCTCTGTGCCCCAGATTAGTGGACAAAATCGCTGCCAGCCCCCACTCTGCTTCCTTTCGATCCAAGTACGTACTTATACCTTTTCTTCTTTACTTACCGTCGTTTTCTGGACTTTGGTTGTTTTATCTTTGTCTACTCCACTGCACATGTGTGATTGTCCATACATTGGCATTTATGTTTTCTTTATTGCTTTTGATGTATGACAGATCCAAAATATTCTGAATTTTACCTTAGATACCACTGTCCCTATGATACAAAAGTCTGCCATACCTAGAAAATAAAGGACCCACTTTTTTGGAGTCACTATCTGTGAGTCTAAGAGTCTCTGAGTATTTTGAGTCGAGTCCCTCTGTGTTTTTTGAGTCTCCAGTGTCTTCCAGTGCTTCATTTTTGGTCTTATCGAGTTCCCTGCATCCCATAGCCCCCAGAATCGCTGCCTTTCGAGTTTCCACCTTCCAGAAAATACCCCCAGTCCCCAGAAGTTATCCTGCACCCTCTTAAGGCAGATTTTCAAGTTCCTTGCTGCCAGTACCCTCTGACCACCAAGAAAAATCCTCTCTCACCTTCTGGCCCTCCCTTCCATCTCCTTCCAACTCAGCACCCCTTGGGATGAGCCTAGGTTTATCCTACAGCTTTCCCCACTTTCCCCCTGCACTCTCACAAGAAGAGTTGCCTACAGTGGCAGATCAGCTGTAGTCCCAAGAGAGGATCCAAATGCAGAAGAGCCAGGAAAGAGAGAGAGTGAAGAGAACAAATGAGTCAACAATAGCACTAACATAGGAACATGCACCAATACAGTTACTGACATCTACATGGTGGATGCAAAGGGAAAGCTGATTAGCATGCACAAAAGTAACCTGTTCTGGGTGACACTGAGTTTGGAGGGCCCCCAAGGAGAATGCATAAGGTTCTTGGCAATGGTTGACAGTGGGGCAATGATAAACACGATAGACTCAGAGGTGTACCAAAGGATAGTGAGGAGGCTAGGCAACCTGAGCCCATTGGTGCAAGTACTGTGAATGGTGGATGGGTCAGTAGTACCTTCAGAAGGAATGTGGTCAGGCAAGGTGTTGTGGGGACCAGCATGGATAGAAACATCCTTTGAGGTTTTCCCAAGTGGAGGATCGTGGAGGATGCTAGTAGGGAAGCCACTACTGGACAGCATGAGGGCGATTCACAACTATGGAACAGATTCCATTCAGCTACCATGGGGAAGTGGGCAGTACAGGATCACAAACCATATAGGATGAGTGATACCAGCATCAGTCCTGCCCATGAAAGTGCAGCAAAGCAGTGGAGAGGAAGAATGAAGTCAAGGAGGAGAAAGGAGGAGTGGAAAGGAGAGGAAAGATGACCCGAACGCAGTAGGCATAGGGCAAGTGGCAGTGGAGGAGTGTAAGAGCAACAGGGAGGAGTCAGGAATAGAGCAGTTAGTGGAGATGAAGGTGGAGACAGAAGAGGATAGCAAAGTGTTCATGAGGCTAACAGAAAAAGGCCCATTCTACCCTCCCAGGGTGAAGAAAGTGGTCGAAGCAGTCCAGTATGGAAACCTACTGGCACATGAACTGAAACAGGCACAAGACCTGGTAGCAGAATTCGCAGACATGTTCACACTGTCAGTGAAGGAGGTCAAGCCAGTAAACTTCATAGAGTTCAGGCTAAATGTGCCAAAAGACGCTAAGTTCCCCTTAAAAGTACATCAGAAACCACTAACACAGGCCCAGAGGGAATGGTACTTACCAATATTGGATGAGTTCAATGAAGCGGGTATCCTGGGGGACATCAGGTCAGACAAGGTTAAAGTGGTACACCCAACAGTGCTGGCACAAAAAGCACATGGGGCACCAGGGCTGATGATGGACAAGATCAAATGGATAGTCAAAGAGCAGTGCATACAGAATGGGGAGCAACCGAGTCTGGAATTACCGCCAAGACAAGCAAAGGCAGCGGTAGAACACAAACCAGAAGGGAAACCCAAGTGGAGGGTATGCCAGAATTTCGCAGAGCTCAACAAATTAACAATGGTAGCACCAATGTTGCAAGGAGACATCAAGGCAAAGCAACAATGGTTAGCAGGACACAAGTACATCTGTGTCATAGACTTGGCATCAGGTTTCTACATGGTAGAGGTGAAAAAGGAGGACCAACCTTACCTGTGCATATACATGGAGGGACGGGGAACCCAGTGCTACCAAAGAATGCCAATGGGGCTCACAGGATCACTGGCATGCTTCTTGGATATGATGAATGCAGCATTCAAGGACATCATGACAGAACTAGGGTTGGAAACATTCATGGATGACAATGGAATGGCAGGGAATGAGTTCAGTGAGCTGTTGGGATGAGTGTGCAAATTCCTATCCAGGTGTAGGGAAAAAGATTTGTCACTATCACCACTGAAGACAAAGCTGTTCTTCCAAGAGGTCATGTTTGGAGGATCAAGAGTAGGCAAAGTGGGAATCAAACCAGACATAGCAAAGTTGGAGGCTGTAGCTAAGTGGAAAATGCTGGGTACACTGTTGGAACTGATGCAGTTCCTAGGCTTAACGGGGTACTTCCAACTGTTAATCAAGGACTACACATGATTAGCAGCACCACTAATGGACCTACAAAGGAACCTGGACCTGCCTGACCCAGCAATGAAGGCAGGAAGGAAATGATACTGGCAATACCTGCACAACCAAACACTAGATAGGTACTGGACACAATGGCACACAAAAGTGTTCCTAAAGTTGAAACAACTACTGGTGACAGAACCAGTCCTATGAGTGCCAAAGTTCGATGGAACACTGTTCATCCTAACAACAGATGGATGCAAGGACGGGTTCAGTGTGGTGCTGTCACAAAGGTTCAAAGTCACGAGGCAAAATGGAGAGGAAGTGATAGTGGTGTACCCAGTTGGATTCGCATCGAAGAGAACATCACCAGTAGAAGAGAGATACAAGCCATACATCCTGGAGTTCACAGCACTCAAGTTTGGCTTCGACCATTTCAGTGACACCATACAGTGAGTGAAAAAACGTGTGCAATGTTTGGCTGTTTTGTACTAAGTCCAGTGTAGCACCGTAAGGCATGGAAATCCTGCTTAGCATTGGTGAGATGGATTGTAGTATTTACTCTTGGCTACAAATTGGTCCCAGGATCATGTGATTTGGTGCAGTAGTCATTGAGATATGTCAATTATAAAACAGGTACATCATTGCACATGTTTATTCACTTTTGGCCTGGCAGTAGAATCTGGGTGAAATGAAGGAATAATTGTGGCTGTTTGGTCCTACAAACAAAGATACACACATGAACATTATGTCTGAGTTTGAATATGTTCACATGCTTCTTTATTCCCAACCTTTACCACCATGAGGTCTCTCTCTGCCACCCAAAGGAATACTATCCTGACTATGCTTGATTCTGGTCATTCTCCTGCTTCTATTGCCTCTAGTACTGGCCTACATCACTCTACTATCTCTAGGCTTTGTTCCAAGGAGCATTCCAGCCTGCAAAAGTCCAATGGAGGTCATCCATCCAAGCTCTCCCCTGCTAATGTCCACCATGCCATCCACTTCATCTCAACTCAGAAGGCAGAAAATGCTGTGCAGGTGACCAAAACTCTGTCCAACATTATCAACCAACCCCTTCACCCAAATACTGTCCACCAGCACTTGAAAAAGACTGGTATGAAGGCTGTGGTAAAGAGAAAATGACCTATCCCCTCTGCTAAACATTGCAAGGCAAGGCTAGACTTTGCCTATGCTCACAAGGATTGGACTTTGGAGGACTGGAAGAGGGTGGTATGGTCTGATGAGACTAAAATCAATCACCTGGGATCAGATGGGTGCAAATGGGCATGGAAAAAGCCAGGGGAGAAGCTGAATGATAGGCTAGTAGAGGGGACACTGAAGTTTGGAGGAGGTTCTCTGATGATGTGGGGCTGTATGACTTGGGAGGGTGTTGGATATGCCACCAAGATTGATGGTAGGATGGATGGGGACCTCTACCTTCAAATTTTGAAGGATGAACTACAAGAGTCCCTTGAGTATTATGGTCTCCATCCTCCTGACATCATCTTCCAGCAGGACAATGACCCAAGCATACCTGCAAGCAGGTCAAGGAATGGCTAGAAGAGCAGGATTTTAGGACCATGGTATGGCCTGCACAGTCTCCTGACCTTAACCCTATAGAACATGCCTGGGGTTACCTCAAGAGGAGGCTTGCAGAGTATGAACACCCACCCCAGGGGATATTGGAGTTGTGGGAGAGGACTCAGGTGGAGTGGAACAATATACCAGCTGAAGAGTGTCAGAAGTTGATTGAGAGCGTGCCTAGGAAGGTTGAGGCAGTGCTTAAAGCAAAAGGAGGCTATACCAAGTACTGATATCCCTTAGATACCCCTCACTTTTCAAAAGTGAATAAACATGTGCAATGACATACCTGTTTTATAATTGACATATCTCAATGACTACTGCACCAAATCATGTGATCATGGGACCAATTTGTAGCCAAGAGTAAATACTACAATCCATCTCACCAAGGCTAAGCAGGATTCCCATGCCTTATGGTGCTAAACCAGACTTAGTACAAAACAGCCAAACATTGCACATGTTTTTTCACTCACTGTATGGGGATTCCCAGTGGAAGTTGAAACGGACTGTATAGCACTCAGAGACACACTATGTAGTGACCACCTGTCAACAGTGCATGCATGATGGAGAGATGGGATATCGGCATACCAGATCATAGAGGTACAACATAGACCAGGCAAAACGAATGCAGCGGCAGACATGCTAAGCTGAATGCATGCAGGTCGACCAGCAGAACCAGGGGATGGCAGCACCTGGACAGTTAGTGAAGACTGGGAGTCAACAAGAGGCATCATAAATGATCTGTTCACGATCGACCAGGAAGCTACTGTCACACAGTTAAGGAACAGATTTGCTAATGAACCATTGTTTGCAGAAGTCATAGAAGCCATCATCAAGCTGGACAAAGATGATGCCAGTCAGGAGCAAAAACAGGCAAGGCAAGGAAGCAATCAAATTAGTGAAACAGGAACACAACGAAAATGGACATTGGGGTAGGGACTTAGTAAAACTACAACTGATAGATCGAATCTACAGCCCACACCTCGACCTGTCAATTGTGCAAGCACTACAACAGTGCCCACAGTGCAAGAACTTTGGAACTACGAACCTACACACCCTGCTGTACCCAATAACAAGATGGCACCCATTCGAACTATTGGTTGCAGACTACCTGAGCCTACCAAAAGGCAAGGGTGGTTACCACACAGCACTACTGGTGATGGATACATACTCACAGTACATATGGGGCTTCAAGCTGAAGACCCATGGCACAGCAAAGACCATGATAGAAGGACTGCAGACAATTTGAAGAATGTTCAGAACACCAGAGGTGTTCATGACAGACAGAGGATTGCACTTCAACAATGGGGAGGTCAGGGCATGGTGTGAGGCAAATAAGGTGGAGCAATGAGTGGTATCAGCATATGCACCATGGGTCAATGGCCTAGTAGAAAATGCTAATGGAAAGTTACTAGGTCGACTAAAGCAGATGTGCAGCCCAGAGTTGGGAGAGGATGGAGAGGAACTGCCGAAAGCCAGGGAGGTACCAACAGCATGGCCAATGCACTTTGACAAAGAAATATGACAACTGAATGAGTGCATCATGCTGGCATTCCAACTGTCGCCTAAAGAACTGCTGCTAGGGTTCATAGTGAACATGGCCAGAACACCAACGGGGGAAGCTGAGGGAGAGTTAGGAGAAAAAGAAGTAGAGGTGCAGCTAGCATATGTGGAGCAGCAGAGGTTAGACAGGGAGGGCCAAGCAGCAAGACATGCGCTCAAGAGGAAGATCGCATTTGATCAGAGGGTTCTAGCATCGAGGGCCAGAGAGGTGGTGTTCAGAAGAGGGGACCTTGTCCAGGTGTATGACAGCACACTAGACTTCACCATGGCAAGTACAAGCAAATTACTACCACAGTGGTCAGTGCCATGACAGATCATAGAAAGGATCAGGAATTCATACAAGGTGGAGACATTGGAAAGGTTCCCAATAGGTGGCACAGTGCATGCAAGGAGGTTAAGGTTGTTTGTGCCAAGGGAAGGGTCAGCACTAGAGGAGGTACAGGAGATGGAGCAGGAAGAAGGACAGGCAGAGAGAGAGGAGGATGAGGACAGTTGGGTGGATGGAGGAGATGACAGCGAGTAGCAAACCCAGAGGTTTGCCTTCTGGAGAGGGGGCACATGGACTGGGGAACTGGGATCTCAAAGAGCAGGAGAAGAGAGGGACACATGACCAGGTGTCAGGGGTCACAGCAGTAGCAATAGAACTCAACAGCAGAAGCTGGGGGCATTGTTCATAGTTGTGCACCATAGTCATCAGGCATAGAAGACACTGGGTCTACACTCTGGTGTTCCCACTGTGAAGGTACTCACCAAGATCTTCCTCTGTCTTGAAATCTGTCCTCCTCTGTGCCCTTATGAGGTCATACAGGTCCTCCCTGATGAACTCCTCTCCCAGTTTTGAGGCCCCAGGGTACAGGCCTATCAGCCTCATGACAAAGGCATTCCACTCTGGGGAAGTGACTGGGGCAGTCAAGTTCAAAGACCCCCTCAGATGTAGGGAGAGAGTACTCCCTAGTAGTATTTTTGGTTATGGTAAGAGTCAATACTGATGTTCCATGCACAATTCTAATCTCACTTACTGAATACAGGAAGTAGTGGATAAATATGGATGTGGCTGTAACCACTAAAACAGGGAGAAGTGGTACTTGCTTGATGATTAGCAACCACATTAGACATTTCAGTGTGACAATTTGAGTCCATAGGTACAGTTGGACACCTCAGTATGCAGCAGCGATGATATCTTGACGATGTACTCTTTAATAATACCCTCATCAAACAGAGATAAAAACCATACCACTTTCATTCTTAGCTCGCCATGTCCTAATGTACATATCCTGCATCATCTGGGAAGTTGCTGTCACGACCAAAGTACATGTTGGATACTCAAACACCTTGGGCAAGCAAATCAGGTGAATCACTGATAAGTCCACCTTAGACTTACTGCAACCGACTGAACCATGTTCCCTGTGGGAACCATTGAGAATCATTTTTTATGGTATTTGGGGGATACTTACCATTGTGTTCCAGAACTTGTAAGCAATCTCCAGATGGCATGCTCCAGATGTGGACACTGCCATCTGTAGCTCCACTCACTACACCCCAGGGAAGAAATGCCACTTGCAATGGAACATTTTTATCCTGGGCCAGAGGATGATTCTTCAAATGCAATACTGGGTGGGACTGACTGAGTTCATATATGTCAACTCCTGATCCCAGATTAGATATGAGCACCCATTGCTGATCTGGTGAGAGAGAAGCATGACCCCTTATGACATAATGGTAAGAAAAAGAATGTTGAATAATGTTGCCCTTACAAATGTCGGTGGCTATGAATCAGTTGGATTTGCCAAAGTTCCTTTTGTGAGACCACATCCCAGCACCTGTATATGTTAGTGCCATAGGTGGAGTCAAAAATTAAATCCAGCTAAACACATACACTACTCCATGGTTGAGGTAGGCAACAACAAGCTCACTCCCCTTTTCCCTAAACATGATCACTCGACCTTGCACTCTCTTGTCTGCTTCCTCCATTGCATTCACCAATTCTGAGGGTGAAGGGAAAATCTTGATCGTGGCATAGTTCCCTAATAATCATTGATTGTAAGCAATTAAGGTAATTAGTATAGCAAAGTCAGTACCCAGGAAAATCTCTTTCACAATGTGAACTTCCAACCCAATTGCAATGCCAATGTCACCACTGTACTTGTCAATGGAGAGAGAAAATATCAGAGATTTTATGCCAGTGAGAACAGATGGCTCTTGGATCTACCTTTCATGTGAGTTAGTGTTGACGGTATATGCAGATAACATACCTTGAGATTGTCAATGATAGCCAGCATGCCATCATTACAGCCTACAAAGAGGTGGGTTAAGTGTCATGGATCCCATGCAAGGCTGAGGATTCTGCTTTGGAAGATAGTGCAGTATTTCAATGATCCTACGAGTGGGTCATATATAATCACACTACCATCATCACTTCCACTGGCAAGCTCTTTCCCAGTTGGAGAAAATGCGAGTGCAGTTACCATATCCACATGGTCCTCCAGTGTAAGCACCAGAACAAATGGTATGGTGGGCTTCATATGTGAGTAGAAGACAGGCCAGAATAATGACACCTGGCTTGACAAAGCAAGATTTTCATTGACCCAAACAGAAATCATGGGAATTGGCCCACAGCCCATTGCACATCTGTATGGTAATAAGTACACTACTATCAAGTATGGTAGAATATGGTCTGCAGTGGTCATCTATGGGACACAAGGGTCTGATCAACTGCATTTCCTTCACAGAAGATGGAAGTTACCTCGCTAGTGGAAGTAAGTACTGCCATACTTAAAAATACATTCTAATGTATCCTGCAGGTGATGATGGCCATGTCCTTGTTTGGGCAATGCAAGACAGCAGTCTCCTTCAGTGCCTCAAACCAAAGCAAGGTCCTGTTGTCACTGTCAAGTGGTTTACAGGGGGCCCTCCCCATTCTGAGCCTACTACCAAGGTGTGCTACCTCCTTTCTGCTGGCACTAATGGCACAGTGGTCATATGGCATTGCAATATGACATTGGTAATGTTCCATGTACACTGACTGTTAATTATATGATTCATGTGGTTCACATTTCTCATCATAGGTATTGTTTGAGTAGGTGCATATGGAAACTGTTTTTGACTCTGCAATTGAGTGTGTTACACTCGACGAAATGCACAGTGTACTGGCCATTGCCATGCTTGGGAGAATTGCCATATACCAATTATCAAAATCCAACTGTTGTAAGTCATCTCATGACTGTCATATTACAATTTTTTGACAGTATCTCAGTAACAATGCATCTCCTCCATGCCCATCCTCCATCATCTCAGTCATGACTACCCAGTCTTCCCATCACAGCTCACTTTTCCAATTGAGGACATACTCTAATGGTCGCATTTTTGGACTCTCATGAGATGTACATTGCTGTCACCTGTGTTCACCTACCACTTGCTTAACATCCTTGCAGTGTTGCCTGGGATATCACACTGTGGAAGCAATTATGGCATCAAAAGATCAGGATGTGCATGTACATCTTTGTTGTATTAGTATTGTGTTCTGTGCCTTTAAAATTTTATTGCATTCAGAGGAAGCATGGCATACCATGACAGCACCAAAATGCTCTTTTTAGTTGCTTGTCTTTGCTAGGTAGCTTTCCATAAAGACTTCTGACTTCAAAGTTCTGAGTTGCTTGTCTTTGCTAGTTAGCTGCCAGACCTCACCTCAAAACTTATATGTCCTATCTGCATGATAGAAGCTAGAAGCCCTGCTTCTAACCCTATGCACAGATAGCACTGGTGGAAGCAGATTAAGTTAAAGGAACAAGCAATTCATGACCTACAACAAATGAACTGCTAAGCCTTCAAAGCCCTCAAGGGCTTAGAAGACACAAAATTACATTCAACATCCCAGAAAGTTGTGTGTACTGTACAGTTTGCTCAATTGTCAAGGAGTTGAATCATGTGATGACCTTGGGGCACATTTCTAGCACATTCCCTCCACTCATCTATCATCTCCACCCAAGCACTTGTTGCATCCTATGACATTCCAGGAACTTCATCTTTCACCAGTCATGACTGTTGGTTGTTTCAGCATATTTTCATGTTGTCAGCAGCTGCCTTCACCAAGTGATGATGCAGTTGAACCACATTTCTCGCTCAGATTGAAGGACTGGTTGTCTCCCCAATTGAAGGACTGGCTGTCACTCCAAATGAAACATCAGTTCTTGCTCCAACTGGGACATCTCAACCAAGTAAGTGTTTTACTTCTGATGCCATGGAACCAGTCTAACAACTATAACCAGTGCCACCCTCCTCATGCCCTCCTCTTCACTTAGATCCTGTGGAAGCCAAACAACATGTTGCCTGCATTAAGCATTTTCGCATTCTGGTTATGGGGTGAGCAAATGCAGGCAAAATGACAATTCTGCAGAGGGTCTGTAATACTATGGATCAGCCAGAAATATTCAATGAACAAGGACAGAAGGTATGTACCCTGCAGGGTACTTGTTCAAAATTAACAATATATTGGATTATACTCAGCTGGAGGCAGCTGTGATACAAGGCTCACTAATGGTGAGGTTGGGTCTTGAATAAATTGTGCTGTATCTTGATTGTATTCAGCATGGTTACCACAACATTGAGCATGAACTGGTCTTTGCAAGTAATCCAGGCTATGTATTTCATGATTCATGTGGATTTGAGGCAGGCAGCAAAGTGCAGTTTGACTCAATGAAGAAATTTGTGATGGAGTGTGCCAAGACACCCAAATTGGACAAGAGAATCCATGCCATTTGGTAAAGACACCATCACAGACACTCTGGGCACATAAATATGGTTCTGATTATGGATTTAGGTTTTGTACTCCTTTGAATGAGAGCCACAGGATAGTCATGACTGTGGAAAAGAAGTTTTTTAGTAACTGTGATACAGGACATGGTGAGAGTACTGGATGCTTTTTGTCTGTTTATTAAATATGTGGCTCAGCACAGTGCCTGTAATTGTGCTGCTGACCAAGGGAGACACCTTGAAACTTGAGGCAGCCAGGAGTGTATGAAGGATAGTTTGAGTATAGAAGATGCAATGCAATGTGCTGCAGAGGTAGAAGGAAGGCTTCTGGAAAGTGCTCTTGAAAGAGTAAAAGGATGGTTGAACAAGCAAACATTTCCCCCTCATGACTATCTGGCACTGACTGGTAAGTACAGTAAAGGTTGACTGGAGGAAGTACTGATGGGAAATGTTGTAGGAATGCAGGAGGAAGGTGCAGATTGTACAAGCCTGCTAATGTGCACAGCAAATGCATTGAATGAGGAGGGACTGCAGCAACTGCTTATATCAACACAGCAGTCCAACTTGGAACTGTGTATGGAATTTGCAATAACCAAGTAAGTGATGAAGCTGAGATTCTAGAATGTGGCTAACAGGGGTCAGGACCTTGAAACATTCCATGGAGAAACAGGATAGCAGGATGGGACCAAATGCTCTAGCAAACATATTGGCATTATGGTTTCCATATGTAAGGAAGAAAAGGGATTGTATCAATGAGGTACTAATAAATTGACAGAGGGTTGGTGGAATTGTAACAACTACTGCATGCATGCTAAATGTGGTTTTGCCCTATGGATTTTCATTTTTATTAATAACAGGTGAGAGTTGTGGAAAGTGATGGTGGATGCATGCTAACCATCTTCCCTGCCACCATGTTGCATTTGGGTTCATAGGGAGTGAGTGGAGTCATGGCAGGTGGTGGTGGATGCATGCTGACCATCTTCACTGCCACCCTGTTGCACTTGGGTTCATAGCAAGTGAGTGGAGTCATGGCAGGTGGTGATGGATACATGCTGACCATCTTCCCTGCCACCCTGTTGCACTTGGGTTCATAGGCAGTGAGTGGAGTCATGGCAGGTGGTGGTGGATGCATGCTGACCATCTTCACTGCCACCCTGTTGCAATTGGGTTCATAGGCAGTGAGTGGAGTCATGGCAGGTGGTGGTGGATGCATGCTGACCATCATCACTGCCATCCTGTTGCACTTGGGTTCATAGGCAGTGAGTAGTCATGCAAGTCATATCCATGTTATACATCTTTGCAATTTTCAATACCTAGGTGGTAAGGAATTTAATTTCTGTTTCCAGAGTTGCTTTTGAACACCTGTTTTAGGATGTATGTGTTCTTAGTTAGAATTTCACTCTCCACCTTGATTTACAATGTGTATTTTCCAGGATGTTAGTAAACATTACTACTTTTCATGGTTCATAGTTGCTGATATATATTCTGTTTACAGCAGGCATGTCTCTGCAGCCAAATCTACCATGCAGTGATCTATAATTCTCTTTGTAGTTGGTTTGTTTCTTTGCTTTCTAGCCTAAGTCATCTTTTATGCTTTCCATGTTATGTCATTCAGGTTGTATGCTTCATCTGTTGGTCTTCAGTCCTCCATAAGTTTTTCATCCCACATTATGTAGCCAAACATTCAGCAATCCTTGTTTCATCTCAAAATGCCTACAATGGCTAATTCCATGCAATATTTACTGCAATATATTGCTGAACAAGGCATTCATAAATTATATGTCATAATGATGTGGTTGGTATCTCTGATGCTTGCTTGCAGGCACCATACTTGTACTTGAATACTTATACTTTTTGCTTCAGGGAAAAGATGGCAAGCATGATGTGCAGGTGGACCTGGATTTGGCTGTTCATGAATATCAAACTTCAGGAACCAGGGAATCTGTTTTCAAACTTATTAATGATGCCTTCCAGGGACATGGTGAAAATATGGAGATTTTATGCCCTATTCTTGTACAGATTGCAAAAGAGAAACAGATGTGTATGCTAATACTTATCCAAAGCTTATCAAACTCTTACCCTTCATTTATCTAGCCAGGAGCATGAATAGGAAGTGATGATACTTCAATTTTTTGAAGTCAGATGTATGGTGTCCTTCTGAAGCTCTTCATCAGTGGAAGCATGTTGCAGAACTTGAATTAGCTTGGGATGTTGTAAATGATTATACCTGAGCATATTGATGTTACCAATTTATTTCCACAGCAACTTCCATGCCAAGTAACTTTTTGATAAGCTGGTTATGGTCAGACAACTGTAGTGAACATAGAATCATTGGGTCAGTTATGTGATATTGGGTTGCAACTCTACAGACTCTAAAGAAACATGTGCAAACACAGTGTAGAAAATGGCACCATCATGTAACAGGCTATAGTGTCAGATGAATGAATCATTCATATGACTGGTGTAGGTTATTTGTGATGCTCAAGGATGAACAAGAGAGGAAACATCATTGGTATGAAAAGGTGGGCCATAACAGATTCCAGGCAGCAATCTACAATTCTGACCATCTGGGATGGGTTCTACAGCATCACCAAGTGCCTCTTGCCATGGGGGTGAGCAGAGGATGCAAAATACACCCACTGAAAGGATGGGAAAATTCTCCCAAGACTGTGAAGACTTGCAAACATATCAATAAGATGATATAGTGCACCTCACACACTGTCTAGTTCCCAGTTGATGGTAGCAGTGAGTTTCCCATGATCACAAGTCCCATATATATGTTGGATGTTTAGGTTTACCTTAGTAGAGATTATGGACATCCACTTATATAATCACCCTAGTAAATTTTCATATGCACTCCTTCACACCTCAGTGACTTCCTATATCACTGAGGTGAGCTACACTATTCTTACCCTTTGTTACTACCTACTGATGTGCTGTAGACTCATAGCTCATTAGGTTATGAGCCCTGCTCCCATGCTCTAATACTGGAAGAATTCTCAGACAGAAGCATTACCTTACTATGGCAAAAGAAGACTACCTGCAAGTCCCTACCCTCAATGTGGATGGTAGTAATTGGTTCTATTACAAGGCTTGAGTTGAGTGGGCTGTTGGCTCAAAAGGCCTAACAGATCACCTAAGTGGCTTGGATGCAAAGCCAGAGGATCCCTCAAAAGGGAAGGATTCCAGCTGGAAGCCCACAGCTGCTGAGCAAAAACTTGTCAGCAAGTACCCCACCAAGTTTAAGGAATGGTCCAAAGATGATGGTGCTGTGAAACAGGTCATTGCAGCATCACTCCCAGAATCTCTGTTCCTCCAAGTTCAGAAAGAAGAGACTGTGAAAAATGTATGGGACACACTCACAAACCTCTTCCAGAATCACTCTCATGTTGTTGCAATTGACCTTTGCCACAAGCTGCAGGAAACTCACTGCAATGAGAAGGGGGACCTTTGTGCTCACTTCAACAAACTGTGTTCACTGCACTTGGACAATCAATTGGTGATGAAGACTTCACAGCCATCATACTTACAGTGAGTGAAAAAATGTGTGCAATGTTTCGCTTTTTTGTACTAAGTCCAGTGTAGCACCATGGGGTGTGGGAATCCTGCTTAGCCTTGGTGAGATGGAAGGTAGCATTGACTCTTAGCTACAAAATGGTCCCAGGGTCATGAGATTTGGTGCAGTAGTCCTCAAGATATGTCAATTGTAAAACAGGTATATCATTGCACATGTTTATTCACTTTTGAAAAGTGAGGGGTATCTAAGGGGTATCAGTACTTGGTATAGCCTCCTTTTGCTTTAAGCACTGCCTCAACCCTCCTAGGCATGCTCTCAATCAACTTCTGACACTCTTCAGCTGGTATATTGTTCCACTCCACCTGAGTCCTCTCCCACAACTCCAATATCCCCTTGGGAGGGTGTTCATACTCTGCAAGCCTCCTCTTGAGGTAACCCCAGGCATGTTCTATGGGGTTAAGGTCAGGGGACTGTGCAGGCCATACCATGGTCCTAAAATCCTGCTCTTCTAGCCACTCCTTGACCTGCTTGCAGGTGTGCTTGGGGTCATTGTCCTGCTGGAAAATGATGTCAGGAGGATGGAGACCATAATGTTCAAGGGACTCTTGTAGTTCATCCTTCAAAATTTGGAGGTATAGGTCCCCATCCATCCTACCATCAATCTTGGTAGCATATCCAACACCCTCCCAAGTCATACAGCTCCACATCATCAGAGAACCTCCTCCAAACTTCAGTGTCCCCTCTACTAGCCTATCACTCAGCTTCTTGTCTGACTTCATTATGAAGATTCTACTTGATGAGTATGATCAACACAAGGTCTGCTCAAAGAAAACTACCTCAGGCACCACTGAGGATGCAGCTTACTCAGTGAAGGACAAGAAGTCAACCACCTGTGAAAACTGTGGAAAGAAGGGCCATGCCAAGGACCAATGCTGGCAAGAGGGTGGCAGAAGAGCTGGAAAGGCTCCTAAGTGGTTCAAAGGGAAGAAGAAAGGGAGCGAGAAGGCTGCTACTGTGGCCACAGCAGCAAGCATGACTGCCCAGCCCAGCACAGACACTGAGCCTGATGGAGTCTGGCTTGCACAGGCAGATGATCTCAACCTTGACAAGGAGGCATTTACCAGAACCTATGACCATGCCCTCCTTGCAGGGGCAGGCCTCAACAATCATGAAGAAATGGTCCTCTTCGACTCTGGTGCTTCGAGGCACATGTCCTCCTACTGCAGTCAATTCCTCAACTACAAGCCCATTGTACCTAAGCCAATCACAGCTGCTGACAACCACACCTTCCTTGCAATTGGAAAAGGGGACCTCATGATCTCCCTGCCATCTGAAAAGGGTCAAACCCATATCTGTCTCAAGGATGTGCTTTACACACCCAAAATGGGCATCACCCTTGTCTCTATAAGCAAACTTGACCTTGCAGGATATGCAGCACTCTTCCATGACAAGCACTGTCAGGTCTTCAATGCTCAGAAGAAGAAACTGGGTGAAATTCCCCTAAGCAAAGGTCTATACTGTCTCAAACACTCACATTGTATTTTTGCTGGTCTCACAAAGGCCTCTGAGCTGCTCACAATGGAGGAAATTCATGCCTGACTTGGCCATATTGCCCCTGCAGCCATCCAAGCCATGCTCAAAGATGGAACAATCTCTGGCATTACACTCAATGAGGCACACTCTACCATGGGTACCTGTGACTCCTGTGAGTATGCCAAAACCACCTGCAAACCTATTGGAAAGGAACAAGACCCACCATGACAAGAAAACCTTGGAGATGAAGTCCACACAGACCTCTGGGAACCTTCCTCTGTCCAAACACCAGGCCATAGCCTGTACTATGCTTCATTTATGGATGACCACACTCAGTACACCACTCTATACCTACAGAAATCCAAGGCTGACACTTTCTCATCCTACAAAGCATATGAAGCTTGGTTGCCAACCCAGTTCAACACAAAGATTAAGTGTTTGTGTTCTGATCATGGTGGCGAGTACCTGAGCAAAGAATTTAGTCAATACCTGCAGTCAAAGGGCACAGAAAGGTGAATCACTGTGCATGACACACCTGAGCATAATGGTGTAGCTGAACAACTCAATCACACACTGGTCAAATGTGTCCAAGCCATGATACATGCCTCCAGATTACCCAAAAACCTCTGGGGTGAGGCAATAATGCATGCGACCTGGCTGAAAAACAGATCATCGACACATCGTCTTGGAAATAAAATGCCCTATGAAATGCTGTACAAAAAGGCACCCAACCTATCTAATTTACCTGTCTGGGGTTGTCGAGTCAAAGTTCATGACCCCAGTGGCTCAAAACCTGATGCTAGGGCTCGAGATGGACACTGGCTGGGTTTCGACACTGAAAGCAATGGCCACAGGGTGTATTGGGTCGACTCAAAGACAGTTGGGGTCGAGAGAAGTGTTGTATTCCCCAAATGAGACTTCTCTGTTTTGCTTCAATGCCTACCACATGAGGGGGAGAGTGAGGACTTACAGGACATGCAGAATGGTTGCAATCTATTGCAAAACCATATGGAATGTTGGGAATCGCTCCCACAAGGCCAAATGGCACCAGAACGACCTGCACTTGAAGTCCAGCAGCCAACAGAACCAGAAACAACACATCACACACCTAGAACTGACCATTTGGGTCCAACCTTCGAAACTCCACCTCCACTTCATCATTCTGCTCGACAATGCTTCAAATCAGACTATGTGCAACATCTGAGAGCAGGAGAGGGCACTCATGATGGTTGCATCACACTGGATTACATGAGACAACTACATGACAGTGACAGTCATCACAACAGTCCTATATCACCCAAGAATGTGACTCTTGCTCTAATCGAAGACAAATTAACTGCAGATGATGACTCAGAAGATATCTATGCTATGGTAGCTGGTATAAGTGAGGCCAAAGGGCTCGATCCATCAACAGTAAACAAGGCATGGGCACAAGCAGACTGGCCAAGCTGGGAAGCTGCCATAAATGCTGAACTGAAAAGCCTTGAGGCCACTCACACCTGGGATGTCATTGAATGCCCTACCAGAGTGAATGTCATTGGCTGTAAGTGGGTCTTCAAGATCAAATGGAATGCTTCAGGTGAAATTGAGAAGTATAAAGCATGGCTCATTGTGAAAGGTTACTTGCAGGTCCAGGGGATTGATTACAAAGATACCTATGCCCCTGTCACTTGACTGTCATCCCTACATACAGTGACTCCAAAAACCCTTTCCATGTTTGCCCTATTTTCAGTGCATGCAGTGTACTGCCAGACACATGGAGAATCACACTAAGCTTTGGTGGACTCATAAATAGTACACAGTCCTGGCTGCTATTTGGCTCCAATGTCATGTGATTTCATTCATACAGTCTGGGGATATGGCCATTTTAAAACAGCATGTGCATGGAAAGGGTTTTTTCACTTTTGAATTGGTAACTAAGATCTTATTCAAAACATCCAATAATTGCTATTGTTTGGTGATACAAACAAAGATACATGTGTAAACAATATGTCTGAGTTTAAAAAAATTCAAATACCTCATTGTTCCCAACCACCATTATGGTCAGACCCCTTTCTCTTACTCAGCAAAGCACCATTCTCTCTTGGCTTGACTCTGGCCATTCTGGTGAAGCTATTGCCAGGCAAATTGGTGTCAGCCCCTCTACTGTATCTAAACTTCATTCTAAGAGGTGTTCTAGCCTTCCTAAGGCCCTTGGAGGCCATCCTTCTAAGCTTTCCCCTGCTAATATTCACCATGCTCAACATCTTATTACCTCTGGCAAGGCTGAAAATGCAGTTCAAGTCACCAAAGCCCTTGGAAACATCATCAACCAGCCTCTCTCTGCTAATACTGTTCATCATCACTTGAAAAAATCTGGTATGAAGTCTGTAGTCAAGACCAAATGTCCTATTCTCTCAGCCAAACATTGCAAGGCTCACTTGGATTTTGCTTATACCCACAAGGACTGGACTATAGAGGACTGGAAGAGGGTTGTATGGTCTGGTGAGACCAAAATTAATCACCTAGGGTCAGATGGATGCAAGTGGGCTTGGAAAAAGGCTGGGGAGGGACTTAATGATAGGCTGGTACAAGGAACTCTCAAGTTTGGAGGGGGTTCCTTGATGATGTGGGGGTGTATGAGTTGGGATGGTGTTGGCTATGCTACAAAGATTGATGGTAGGATGGATGGGGACCTTTACCTTCAGATTTTGAAGGATGAGCTTCAACAAACATTGGAGCATTATGGTCTCAATCCATCTGATACAATCTTTCAGCAAGACAATGATCCCAAGCATACTTGCAAAAAGGTTAGAGATTGGCTAGAAGAGCAGGAGTTTGGGACCATGATATGGCCTGCACAGTATCCTGACCTCAATCCCATTGAACATCTTTGGGGTTGCCTGAAAAGAAGGCTTGCAGGGTAAGAAACCCCCCCTAATGGGATTCATGAGCTATGGGAGAGAGTTCAGGTGGAGTGGGAGGGGATTTCAGTGGAGGAGTGTCAGAAACTAATTGAAAGCATGCCTAGAAGGGTTGAGGCAGTGCTTAGAGCAAAAGGTGGATATACCAAGTACTGATAATATCCAAATACTCTTGTAAATTCAAAAGTGAAAAAACCCTTTCCATGCATATGCTGTTTTAAAATGGCCATATCTCCAGACTGTCTGAATGAAATCACATGACATTGGAGCCAAATTGCAGCCAGGACTGTGTACTATTTATGACTCCACCAAAGCTTAGTGTGATTCTCCATGTGTCTGGCAGTACACTGCATGCACTGAAAATAGGGCAAACATGGAAAGGGTTTTTGGAGTCACTGTACTGTTCTCACTATTGCTGCTCACAATGACTGGGACATTGAAGTCTTCAACTTCCACTCAGCCTTCCTTAATGGTAAACTCAGTGAGGGTGAAGATATCTACATGCAGCTCCCAGAAGGCTATGCTATGGATGGGAAGTTCACCTGACCAGTCAGAAAGCTGAATGTTGCCCTGTATGGCTCCAAACAGGGAGTGCTAAGGTGGTACCAGGAGCTCAGTAAGTCACTCAATGAGCTTGGACTCAGCTGTGCACATGCAGACTGGGGGATCTTCTATGGCAAGATTGGGCATGACATACTTGTGCTTGCCAGCCATGTCGATGACTGTACAGTCACTGGTAGCTCTCCTGAACTCATTTGTTCATTCAAACAAGAAGTTTCAGCACACTACAAGATCTCAGATCTAGGACCAATTAGCTGGCTACTCAGAATGCAGGTAACCCATGATTGAAGTGCTTGAACCATCTCTCTCTCGCAGCAGACATACATGGAAGCCATCTTGGCTAAGTATAACCTTGCCAACTCCAAACCAGCTGCTGTCCCAATGGATCCTGGGCTGAAACTCTTGCATGACCAGTCCCTGAAGTCTGTCACAGAAGTTGCACATATGAAAAATGTTCCCTACCATGCTGCTGTCAGATCCCTGATGCATCTGACAGTTGGAACCCATCCAGACATTGCATTTGCTGTTTCCACAGTTGCACAGTTCAATAATGCACCTGGAGTAGCTCATTGGGAAGCTGTAAAACAAATATATAGATATCTGGCCAGTACCAAAACCTTCACACTGATGTTTGGCATCACTGAAAGTGGCCTCATAGGCTATACTGATGCTGACAGAGCCACACAGGAACACCAGCATGCCATCAGTGGCTACATGTACCTACTCAATGGTGGTGCTATCAGCTGGACATCTCGGAAACAGGAGCTCGTTACACTTTCCACTGCCAAAGCTGAGTATGTGGCTGCTACCCATGCAGCAAAAGAAGGTGTATGGCTATGATGACTCATTGGAGAGGTCTTCTGCCCTCTCGAGCACCCACTCCCACTCCATTCGGACAGTCAAGCTGCAATTGCCCTCATGAAGGATGGTAGCTATCATGCTTGTACCAAGCATATTGACATAAGATACCATTTCATTCATTTTGCTGTCAAAAATCACTCTTTTCATCTCATTTATTGTCCTACCTCCAAAATGGTTGCTGATACCCTTACTAAGGCCTTACCTCATACTAAAGCTAAACACTTTGCTTTGGCACTTGGACTCTGTCTGAAGTGAGGGGGAGTGTTGGATGTTTAGGTTTACCTTAGTAGAGACTATGGACATCTGCTTATATAATCACCCTAGTAAATTTTTGTATGCACTCCTTCACACCTCAGTGACTTCCTACAGTATCACTGAGGTGAGCTACACTATTCTTACCCTTTGTTACTACCTACTGATGTGCTGTAGACTCATAGCTCACTAGGTAGATAATCTATAGTGACTTCCTATATCACTGAGACTCATAGCTCATTAATATATACATACAGTGACTCTAAAAACCCTTTCAATGTTTGGCCACTTTGTGTTGATGGTGCAGTCAATAATCTGGAAATTTCATAAAGTCTCAGAAATATTTGTGTGGATCCCCTATATCTTGGCTTCAATATGCTACTTATATGATTGGTTTGATGGTATTTTAAATATATCATATTAATCAAGCCTACTCATTGAAAGGGTTTTTTTGCTGATGAAAATGTGATAAATATGCAGCATTTAAACAGGGTTTGTTATGGTATGTTTGGATATTGTTGCTTACAATTGCTTACATGAGACCTCACATGGTCCTTGAAATGATTTGTCAGCATATACATAATGCCAGATACTGAATTTACAATATTCAGTCATCCTCCCTACCACCCTCAAAAAACATCTTTTTGGCTCATCAGGGTAGGCAAATCTAACCAGGTGGCCACCATGGATGACCATCCTGGACAGCCACACATATCATATGAGAGCATGAGAAAAAATATTACCATACTTTGTCCTTGGGTGCCTGTAACAATCCAACTGCACTTAGGCCTTTGGATATTGCAACAACTTGATTGCAAATGATACCATAATTACCATAATATGCAGGCAACCCTGATCCTGGAATAGCTTGCAAAGCACAGCTCAGGGTCATAACAAGACAAAAATGGAACCCTAGGCTAGGGTTAGGGTTGAAACTAGGGTTGGGAGATGCACCAGAGTCTCTGGTGCATGGGTAAGATTATTAATAGTAGCAGTGCGAAGGGCTTTGCATATCAAGCATTGATTGTTTTTGTCTTGGTTTCTGCATATGTCATATTTGACTCGTGTGACAGTGGTGTAGATCATGTCATTTGGGTTGCCAAAGATCCAGTCTGAGACACCTATCAAACACATGAAACAATGATAACTTCCACCATTTGGTATCTTGCTGCCAAGAATGCCAGGGAGGTATGTGTTAGCTTTTTCCATTGAAGCTCTTGTGAATTGGATGCATGCACATGCATTACTAGATCGATGAGGAGCTTTAAAGCTTATGAGTCAGGCAGGAGCATTCAGCTTGGATCAAGTATGTATAACTGGTTCTTTCAGTTTCATTGGAATGTGTTGGGTGAACTGGATGCATCATGGATTGTAATATGCACTACACACATCAGGAAATTCACAAATTACTATTTTTCTACTATCTGTGACTTTTTTTACTTTTCCATACTTTTTTCACTTAGTCTAAGTCAAATTGGTTGGGAAATTTCAGAACAACATAGTAGTCAAAAAGGGCATAAAAAGTCACTAGCTGGTCATGCTTGATGGGAGGTGAAATGGTCAAGAAATGTCAAGAAATATTCAACAAATAGTACAGAAAAAGTTGATGGGCCTACTATTTGTGACTATTTTGTACTTTTGACTAAGCAGTACAAAACAGTCTAAATAAGTCATCAATAGTATGTAAAAAGGTACAAAATAGCAATGTGAGAATTTCCTGATGTGGCCTTGCCTGCCTATATGCAAATGGACGACATCACACATTGCATGCTACCCCTGAAAGTTGATGGAACTCGCAGGGCTCTCTTGTGCACAGGCCCTCATGAAGGTGTACACTCAGGACACATATCCCAATGTGTTGGCATGTTGTGGTCCAGGGAACCAGGGTGGTGACAGGGTTGTTGCTGCCAGGCATCTCAGTGTGTTGCAGTTTTTCTGATCAGTTATTGGGGTCGTGGTGCTGACAGAGTCATGGTCCCAAATGTTATGTGGGTAATGAGGACAGTGGTGATGTTTGGGTATCAACTGGTGGTGTATAATGCCCAAGGTGAGAGTTCAATGTGGGTTCTTCACATGTTCATTTCAGTTACTCCATAGTTTGGTTCCAAAGACATATACAACATATGTCAATATCACAGGCCCTTGTGCAATAACTAACATATGTGATATGAAATTATGTATACACTGCGATACATGCATGCTGACACTAGCATCTCCATCAACAATGTGACAATATGGACATTGCCATGCTTCCATCTGATGTATCTGCCCTCGAAGCAGCCCTTCCAACCACCCACGTCATCCTTGACACCATCTTTGGTTTCTCATTTCAAGCACCTGTCAGAGCACCATTCAATGCAGTGCTCAATAGGATTCAGGCGTCTGGAAAACTGATTGTGTCAGTGGATATACCAAGCAGGTGGGATGTCGAGAGAGGACCAGATGTGGATGGTGTTGGAGATTGAATCACCTCTGTGTGATGTATATTTGGTGCAAGTTTTCACATGCTTACATAAGTGCTTAGAGCGCACTTAGTAGTACATTTTGGTACTGATTCCTCAGTAGTTGAGTCACTACTGAGGGTATGTCTACACATTCTTTACCAGTACTTACTTACTGATGACCTGTAGCTGCCTATAGGTACACTAATATAATTTAGTAGTTGAGTCACTACTGAGGCTGCCTACAGCCCTTTTCTACAGATGGCCACATGGTGATTCATCTGCAAGTTCTGGTGAGTTTGATGGTGCTGAAGGAAGGCACGAGGGAATTTAGGGGAAGGCATTTTCTGGGTGCAAGGTCCATGCCTAGGTAAGTTGGCACTTGTTGGAGATTGAATCACCCCTGTGTGATATCTATTTTGGTACGCTTTTTTATTGATTACATAAGCACTTAGAGCGTACACTTTAGAGTACATTTTGGTACTGTTCCCTCAGTAGTTGAGTCACTACTGAGTGTGAGTCTACTATTTACTTAGTATTTTCATACTTACTGATAGCCTGTAGCTGCCTACAGGTACATCTAATATAATAGTAGTTGAGTCACTACTGAGTCTGCCTACAGCCCTTTTCTACAGGTTATGAGCCCCACATAGCATGGAAGGAAAATTTTATTGTAGCAACTTGTGGTTGACTCGAACTAAGAGACTACTCAACAGAAAGTACTACTCACTGGAGGCATTGTCCAATATTTGAGCCACAAACAGTAAAAGAACATGAAAGAAAGAGACACTATGTTTAAGAAGATTAAATATTTTTACCATGTTCTCTTTGTATTTTGAAACATAGTATCTGCCTTTTCAATGTTTTATTTACTAAACATTGGTTTTTGCCCCCAGTGACTGTCCTTACTCGAAAGCTATTGGATATTATGACAGATGGATTACCTACCCGAGCTCGCACATAATGGGCAAAATTGGATAACTTATGCAAGTTTGGTCCTATGTGCCATTTCTGACGAAGGCTTGATGGGGTTCCTGGTCGGGTCAGAGAAATGACCCATACATCCAGCACAGCTAGAAGGTCATGGTGAGGGTTGGACACCCCAGACCAATGACGAACGAGATGAGGTTGCGGCATGGAAAGCCGTGGACCATTCGTGGACACAGCAAAACGCAATGGTAAACTACACCATCATAAGCAGTATTCTGGATACCATTTTCGGCTGTATGCTACACCTGAAATCACCACTCGAAAAGTGGGATTACCTCGAAAAACGCTTTGGGCAAGTTCCGAGACCAGAGAGCTGGGTAGCAGCTGAGGAAGACATGCAACAGAGCAGCTCACAGCCCGAGCAGAGCACGGCTGGTGAAACCGCTCAGAACATCTTCGACAGCCACCACGAACCAGAGAAACCACCTAGTGAAGAAGCAGGCTTCCCAGATAGCCCAAATGACTGCGCCGAGACCAAGTCTAGGTACCTAACACCTGAGACTAAGGTCATAGATGCACGGCAGTCAGACGAACGCGATCATGCAGGAGTTGCTAGCACGAGCATTCCAGCAAACACTGTAGCTGCTGAGCAGCCTACAGTGGTCCTACACAAACATACTGAGATTGCCTATGGGCTTATGGCACCAGAGGCTACAATCGTAGACGTACAGAGTCAGGTGGCAGGAAGCTGTGCAGCGAACTCGAACGAGCATGAAGGAGACCACACTGAGATTCCAACTGGGTACCTGAGACCCGAGGTGGAAATCGTAGACGTGCGGCAGGCAGATGATAACCTACCAGCAACCAAGGTTGGAATTATGGATGCAAAACGGCACGATGAATGTGCAAACACGCTTCGAGCAGCTGACGAGAGGAGTCAGCGCATCGCCGACGAGGTTGCAGAAGATCGAAGGTCACCTGAGTGGATCTCTGAGGCATCCGAGCCTGCAGACGATGCCACTAGGTATACCTGTGGATGCTCTATTGAAAACGCATCTACCAAATGCAATGAATGCGTCAAGACAAATGGCGAAGCGATCGTCAACGTACCCGATCCCCCGGGGTCATGCGCCGAACCTCCCACTCTGCATGCAAGCTGTTCTATGCTACAGAACAAGCCGCCAGCGCAAATGCATAGCAGTATGGTCACGGAACTCAGGTTGCTGTGTACACGAAGCAAGCGGGCATTACAACGCCCACGGCCAACCTGCCGAAGGCACTCCACATCAGATACCCCACCTGACGAGGTCTGGGGGGTGGGGGTGCATAAGCATGCTCGAACGGGTAGGAGGGATAGTGCAGACATCAGGTCAACGACAACGAAGCGGGAGATAAGGGCCACAAGCACCCAAATGGTTGACAAACGGGCACATGTGGGCAGACGCCCAAAGGAGCCTCATAAGGGAGATGATGGGAGGTACAACGATGCAGTTAGCAGGGACCTCGCCGACTCCCAACGAGTCAAGAAAGCAATGCTAGCTCATAGCAGGAGTCAGTATACCAAATGCGAGGCAAAACAGTTGAACAGCTTACCTGTGTCACCTACACAGCCGCCAAACAGCATTAAAAACACTCCTAGGTCATCGAGGGTACCGCACCGACACAGTCGAGTCAATGCAAACCCTGTAAATGTCAGAGGACTGAGAATGAGAGGCTACAGATGCCTCGTCCTCAGTGTCCCCATTTCACTACCTCACAAGGTCTCGCAACAACTCTGGAATATCACGGATGCATTCTGGAGACAGGACGTGCCTTCTAGACAGACTCGGAACTACAATGGATATTCCAACAGTCTCATGGCAGTCTCACGGCAGTGGCACGAGACTACGAGACAAGACACTGGCAGATGGGGTGACAGCGGTAACAGCGATGCAACAAGCAGTAATGCCGTCTGCTCGCACAGAGCAGAGAAGAAACTGCTGGCTGACAGTAGAGGTCAGCACACTGGGCATGAGGCAAAATGGCAGGATGGCTCACCTGCGCCGCCCGAACTGCCTCCGACAGACATCCCACACCTTACTCGACCCTACAGGGTACCCCATCGACGCGGAAGACTCAAAACGAGTGCTGAAAGCGTCAGCGACACTCAAACCAGGCAAAACGCCTACAGTGTCCAAGCAGCACTCATGCAGCCTCCTCTACCCCTCTTCGAACCATCAAGACGATCCATAGACCCTGCAAGAGGGTTATGGACGATGAATATAGGTTACAACGAGATCGGGCATGCGCGACAAGTCAAAACGAGAGCGGTGACGCACCCTGATGGCCATACATATGGCATCCCTACCATTTCACCACCTGCGCCATCTCCAGAGGATACTGGGCAACCTCCTAGGCCCTACCTGGTACCACGTCGACGTGGGAGACTCAAAACGAATGCTGAAAGCATCAGCAAGATTCGTAGGAGGCGAAGCGCCCATCGTGCCCATGCAGCCCCCATGTGGCCATGGCAACTCCTCCCAACGCCCTCCGGACCACTCAGAAACATTGTTGGGGGGTCCCCGACAGTAGGCGTACGCTATAACGAAGTCAACGGCGCCAGAACCGTCCAAACGAGAGGTGCCTGTACCCTGGTGAGCACACACAGGCTTGTGCTACTAATTCACCATCTCGACAGCCCAGGAAACGCCAGAAACCCCCCTGGGGTCTTCCCGACACTTATCAGCAGCAGGGGGTGCCTCCCAGATGAACTCGGAGCTACGACGATCCTTCCGACAGTCAAAACGGCGGCCTTTCGATCACAGTACAAGGCCAGGAGCGCGCGCACTACAATGCATTTCCGAAACGGGAAGTTGCCACAACGCGGCGCGTCAACACGACCAAACAACACTCGTATACCACCCGGACTCGAAGCTCACTCATTGCAGAAGAAGCTACACTCGTTTATTGAATTATTTTTTGGGTATACATTCATTTGAGTTACGTTTTCTGCACTTCTACTTATCACACAGTGGAGATTCAGGGGGTGTGTTGGAGATTGAATCACCCCTGTGTGATATCTATTTTGGTACGCTTTTTTATTGATTACATAAACACTTAGAGCGTACACTTTAGAGTACATTTTGGTACTGTTCCCTCAGTAGTTGAGTCACTACTAAGTGTGAGTCTACTATTTACTTAGTATTTTCATACTTACTGATAGCCTGTAGCTGCCTACAGGTACATCTAATATAATAGTAGTTGAGTCACTACTGAGGCTGCCTACAGCCCTTTTCTACAGCACTTACATGCTCTCATAGGTGCCCCATCGGTTTGTTTTCGAACATGGAATGATGATGTCAACATGCGACTTTGCACAGGTCGCTGGCAAGAAAGCATGAATTGAGAGTATTCCGGTGTTCAGCAGATTGTGGAGCTTCCTCCGGTACAGAAAGAGCAGAGTGCTGGCAGCCAGTACCCGTGAAACCAGAGCTAGAATTTGAAATAGTTGTGTTACTCATGTAAAGGTATTACTATTGCGACATGTTCCCAATCCCACTGGCCTAGTCTCGCCAACCCGCAACTCTGGAACGGTGTGATCCACCTTCACACTGGTATCATACGCTCTGCACAGATCACGGATCACATAGTGTATATGTCCAAAAACCCATCTGGCGACGGTATTTAAAGAAGTGTTAAATGCAGCTCTACCGACGAGTAGGAGTTCGATCATTGGTTCATGGTCCCGCTGCCAATATGTCCCTATAGTGGGTTTCTTCTTGTAGACCCAGGTAGGAGATATCGAGCTGGTCTTGCCACAAGTATACAATGGTGTGTATATGACGCACAAGTTGATGGAACGTCTGTGTCACGGGCATACGCAGGTGCATCAGGTTCTGCTTCCGTGGATTCTAAAGTTTTATTTCATTTAGTAATCGCCAATAAGCGTGCAAGTCGTTATCTGCATGTTAGGGTGGTGACTGTAGGCAAGTTCTTGCCATACCGCGATCAGGTACAGCGTGTTGGTAGAGATAGGTGGGCCGCCTTCTGATTGTGTCAGATCTTCAATGTAAGCCTGGACAGGCAGGCTGGTTCCGGGGAATTTTGATATGAGCACCCGGCACTGCGAGATGAAATTAGAGAAAATGGGGAAAGGGTGCCTGACATCACGTTCACGGAATGGAAGGCAGGGTATGGTGTTTGGATCACCTTAGCTATGCGTGTTTCTGCGATATCCATCCTTACTCGCTCGCTTACCCAGCTGTTATCCCACAAACATGGCAGTCCACACCAGCGGTAACCTTGTTACGGGTGCATCTTATCCTCAAGGATGGGCAAGTATCATATTGCTCTCGATGATCATCTTTGTCAAGTTGTATGTGACAGGTCTTAAGAACGTGCCTTGGCAACAAGAACTTCTCCCTCTGGAAATCAGGGCTTTGTGCACCTGTCTGCTCCGGAGCGTTATAGAATGAAGACTTGCCTGCAAAAAAATTACTCTTTCCAGATCCATTGCATCTGACGACCTCAATTGTGCTGAGGACAAAATGGTTCTATCTGTGTCTGATCACGGTCTTGGAACGAATGAATGACTGTTTAGGTTGTTAAGCGAATCACTGACAAGATTTGAACCCTTGAATCATTAAAGTCCTGATGTACATTGCTACAGGATGATAAATATCCCAGCTTGACCCCCTGAACAACGAAGTCAAGACTTAATATTCTCCCCCCACCCCAGAACCTCTGGGGCCTGGGTAAGATTATGAGCTCTGTCTGGGTGTGTGATGCTGGGTACTATTGCCAACATGGACTTTCCAGCTCCAGTTCCCAGTACAGCTATGAGGTCCCTCTGTCCCTCTAGAACAGTGACCATGCAGGCTTGCTGTTCCTTGGATCTCCAGGTGGCCTTGGGGTTTCTGAGGAGGGCTTGCATTGCTTGTAATGCAGCATCACTTGCAGGGGACCTGTCAGAAATAGGTGACTGGTCACTTATTCTGGGGTGGTCTTCTAGGAGGAGAAAGCTGAGTCTTACAATGGAATGAACTTGAATAATTTATTCTCACCATCATTGGCATCCTGACCCTGTTGTGCTGATCTGGGGATTGAAATAAGCAACTGGTCACTTATTCTGTGGTGGTCTGCTAGAAGAAAGGCTGAGTCTTATGATGGATTTGAACTTGGAATTAATTCTTACCAGTGTTGGCAACCTGACCTTGTTGTGCTGATCTAGGCATTGAAATAAGCAACTGGTCACTTATTCCAGGGTGCTGGTCTGGTTCAGAGAGGTAGATTGAGTCAAAGAGAATATGGAAGACTGATGTCAGTTCTCACCATTATTGCTGGAATCATCATCTTGTTCCCATTCATCAAACCTGCCACTGGAAATAGGTGACTGGTCACTTGTTTGTTGGTGGGACCAAATCCTTTCTCCTGTAGGCAAAATTTTAATTTTCTGCCAATCCATATCCATATGTCCATTGATCAAACTCACCTCCTTGACTGGTGCTTGTCTCCTTCCCTTTTCCCTTTCCTCTGATTGGCCTTGATGGCAAGTACTGGATTGGAGGACTTCCTGCAATGTTCCTTTCAATGCAGGCATGAGTTTCTCCATAACCTTGGCAGCAATGTCATCTGTGGATGGCAGTCTTTTGACAACTGCATCTGCCACCCTGTCCACCTCCTCTGCTGGCATGGAATAAGTGACTGGTTGCTTATTTGACTGCTCTCTCTGCTCTGGGAATGGTGCTTGTGGTGGTGGTGGTGGTGTCAAATGGGCCTTCTTGTATGATGTTGACTGACCACCAAGGGGTACCTGACAGTGTCTTTGCCATTCCATGCTGGCATTCAGATAGGCTGGTAGGATGTCCTCTGCAGCTCCAGCCAAAGCTTCTATGCTGATCACATACACTTGGTTTTCAGTAGAGTGACTGTGGCCTGCCTGTAATGCTTCCACATTGTCTTCTTCATCCATTTCTATGATATCCTCTATGGCACAGCCTAGTTTGTGCTTCCATGCAGTCTGGATGTGTCACCAAGACCTGATGGTCAGTCCAAAGTGCAGGCTGGGAAGACTGTACTTGGTGAGGATGGTGGACAAGTCTTTGGAGTCAAAGAGTTGATTGTAGTTGACAAAGACATGGTTTTGATAGAGGTCCACCACCTCTGGCTTGTCTGGGAAGCATGCTCTGGCTGCCACCTCTGCAAAGGGTCTTGCCAAGGCCAGGTCCTGCACTAGGATGTCACTGGTGATGCCATCCAGGGCATGGGGGATCAGCTTGTCTTTCCCTGTTAGTGTACTTGTCTTGAGATATTGACAGAGCAGGGAGATGTGCCTGCCCAACACTGCCAGGTTTCTAGTGGGCCATGTCTGTGTATTGTGATAAGTCATGGCAGTCAGTTCTGTACCATGACATGGGGCACCACTGAGCATCTGTGCTCAAAACAGAAGTAAGCCTTGAAGCTCTGCATAGCTTTTCAGCCATGCTTGTAGTGTACTCCTGTTCCAAATGATGGTTCCCTCCCTTATCATGGCAAAGTGGGCAAAGGTGGCCTCATCTTGGAGAAACTTCTTCACCAGTTGATCTTGCTGAGTGAGTTGAGGGTTTCTGGCATCTGAAAGGAAGGAGTAGCCCACATCCTTGTTGATCAGGTCATCAGCAATCTTGTCATACTCCACTCTGATGTCATGGCCCATCAAGATGCCCTCCTCCCAGATCTGGACCAGCTTTGCCTCTGTCTCTTTAAAGACCTTGCAGAGGTCACCAAAGTGGATCTCATCTCCCCTATAAAGCATGCTCTTCCATGTCTTGGTGTCAGTCCAGCAGACATCAGGGAGGCTCATGGTGTCATAGGCCAGGGAGCTTGCTTGGTGTTGAAGGGACCATAGTCAAGAGAATGTGTACCATGTCTTCTCCACAAAGAAGTTTTCCAGAGCCAGGCAATGTTCCAGCTCATCACTCTGAGGGTCTGCTTGTATGTGATGGTGGATCTCTTGCAAGAAGGTGAGGTGCATGCAGTACTTGAACTTGGCTATGATGCCTGTGACATCATGTGGCTCTTTGAAGGACCCATCTTGTCTGAGTGTCAGTAGGGCTAGACACCTTTCAGTGGGATCTACAATTTCCCTGTCCTCTTGAGGTGTCCATGCTGTGGTCCACACCTCAAACAACACCTCATGTATCAGAGGCAATGCATCCCTGCCTTCTGAGCCATCAATGCAAAGCACTGCCAGTAGGTCCATGAGCTTGTTGTTGGACCCAGAGAATGGTCTTCCAGTATATTCCTGTCTGATCAACATGGCCAGCAGAGCCACCACTGGGAGGATATACTTTTTCATGGTTGACTTGTACAGGTGCTTGTGGAAGGGAGTGTTGGAAATGCCACTAGATGGAAATAAGCAACCAGTCACCTATTTTTTTTCTTTGATTGAGCAGGTGCTTACCTCTTGGTGGGGTCAGGAGAATTTAATCTTTGTAAGACCAGCTCTGCTGTCCTGTCTAGCAGAGGGATGGCCTCTTCATAGTATGCCTCAACTACATCCTTCAGTCCAGGAATGTCCCCATCATCATTCTTGGGCAAGGCCACCAAGCTACACAGTTGTTTGATGTCCTTGCCAGCCACCTGCTCATGCCATCATGTTGTCAACAACCAAGGGCTGACCATGCAACCATCCAGTGGAGTTTGGATTGCTTGGAGAGTGGGCTCCAGCTCCTTGAGCAAAGAATCCACCAGGGACTGATGCAATGTAGGTTGACTGTCAGCTTCCACATTTTGCACCTCCCAAAATGTTTGTACACCTCCTGCACCCTTCCTCAGTTGCTGTATCTTGCAGGGATGCCAAGCAGGAGGCTTTGGAATGGTAGGGTGGTATTTTGAATGATGTTTCACAGTGATTCCCCTGACCTTGATACAAACATCCATTGACTGCATGCCATTCCATCATGGACTTTCAGTCCATGCACTATTGTCCTAGGCCCAGGAATGTGGGGAGGGAGTTCTTTAGCCACTCTAAATGCTGAAATGGCCAGGTTGAACTCATGATCATTGTATTTGGACTGTGTTCCATGCAATGTTGTTAGGTGGGGTTTGACTTCACTGGAGCAAGAGCTGCCTGGCAGATCTGACAAGTCAGGAAGTGAAACTCTGCATTCACTGTCAGGTTAAGTGAGTCCAGGTAGGTGTGGTGGAGCAATCCATTGGTATGGCTGGCAGGGGTGGTACCAGTGGTGGATGTTGATGGCAGTTGGCTGGCCTGAGTGGTAGATGTAGAGTGAGATTGCATCACTGACTGTAGGAATGTGAGTCACATAGTTGTGAGCAATGTGATGGTGGTGGTGACTCACCAGGAGTGATGGTAATGGTGGTTGCAATTGCTGAAGAGGGGCTGACTTGTCAGACATGGGTGAGCCCATGTTCACATCATCTTCTGTAAGCTATTTGATTCCCCATTGCAAGAAATAAGTGACCAGTTGCTTATTTTTGGGGAGTGATTTCATGCTCACCATGTTGGACCATGCTGATGGTGATGCTGCCTGGGGGGTGAGTGTTGGAGTGGTTGATGGTTTAGTTGCTGTGGGTGAGCACATGATTTCATCTTGGGGGGGCATTGGACCTGAAGGTGTAGCTTCTTCTGATGTCTGTTGTCATGGTTAGTGTTATGCACAGGAATACCTCACTTGCTGAAAGTGACAAGTGTTGGCACTGAGGTGAGAAGCATCAGTGCTCTTGTGGTATTACCTGGGTTGACCTCAAGGGCTTAATAGTTTTACCCCTTGTATGGCCAGGCAAGCAGTTCTGAGAAGTGAAGTTCTAGAGAAAGCTATCCTGGTTGCAAGGTAGCTAAAAGCTGGGGTGTACAGGTGTGTCCCTATGAGTATATATATTGCTCTGCTCTGTTTGGTGTCCTTTGGTTAAGACATGTAGGAAATGCATTGTGCCAAGAGGAAATGCATCAAGTCAGAGATAAGAAACACTGCCTACATACCAGCAAGGGAAAGGGGGATGTGTTGAGATGCATCAATATCCAATAGTGTCCAAAAGGGGAAAGTGACTTGTCATGGGGAATATGAAATGATAAGCATTGAGTCATGTCAATCAGAGAAGGCCAATCAAGGGAAGGGAAGGCCATATAAGGGATGGCATATAGTAAGCATCTGAAAAAGGAAAAGGAATTGAGTAAGTGTCATGAGATGCATCTTGTATACAAGTAAAAGAAAATATAAGTCCAAAAAAGGAGAAAAGTATGATGCAGTGTATCATTACCCCCCTCTCAAGGCTGAAGCACCAGAGAGGTGAGTAAGAGCATTCAGGGGCAGCTAGATTTAAGGTCAGGAGCTTGACTGCAATTGTCAGAGGAATGGATTTAAATGGGGCCCCATTGTCTTACCATAGGATTGGTGGGAGAATGATGACAGCACTGTGGGTGGAGTCATGGAAGCATGGTTCCAGGGATTGGCACTTCGAACCTCATCCATTGGTGCACCCAATATGTCCAAGGTGAGTGCAGTCATAACAGTGCATACCCCAGAACAGGCTGCTCCAGTCAATCTGTGTTCAGCCAGAAAGGACTTTTGGGAGGTTGTTGTCATAAGGGATGACCAGGAACAAGCCAGAGAGGTGAGGGAGGGGGAAGGGAGACCATGTGTTCATAGCATAGGGTAGGCAAAGAGCTTGTATGGCTGAATTAAAGTAGGCAGAGTGGAGGAAATTCCTCCAATCAGTATAGCCAACATCACCACCGAGCAATTGTTCTGCAAGTAAACTGGCAGTATGGTTGAGCAATACTCAAACTCCTTCGAGCCATACTGAGTTTCAGTGGCCTGCAATATCATCATTGAATCCATAGGTGGTGCTGCTGTCATCTGAGTCCAAAGACGAGCCAGAGCTCATTGATTTCCTCTCAGCTATGAATTCTGAACCTTGGTAGATTTGAGACAGCATCCAAAGGTGGTCATGATATTTGCCTGCTCTCCAGCCAAGTGAGTCCCAGTGCTCAAAGTTTTTGAGCACCCACAGAACACAGAGGAGCTGTTCTGGCATGGGTACCAAGCTTGTCTTGGCCTTGGCAGGGGAGTTGACCTCCTCTGTGGTCTGTTGCTGGATGAGTTTTGGGGTGACAGTTGCAGTGGGTGAGTTAGGGGTCGAGTCAGGAGTGGTTGTCTCTGGATCAGGGGTTTGGGAGATGGGAGAGGAGTCAGGTGATGAGACAGGGGTGTGGCAAGATCGATAGGATCCAAGTGGGAGGTATGGGCATTGTGCAGATAAGGCAGAGGGGTAGGGGGCAGTCTTAGAGATTCAGGCCTTTCTCTTTCCCTTGGAACAGGAGAGAGAATGGATTGTGAATGGGGAGTGGGGGTTCAGAAGGGGTCCTGGTGCACCAGCAGTGACCTGGTCCCAGTATTCCTGAACAGCTGTGATGTTTGCATCAGAGGATGTGGGGAGTAGAGGGGGCAAGGGTGGTGAAGCTGAGAAGCCATAGTCATCAGAAAAGGTGATGTGGTTATTTTTGTAGTCTGATAGGGTGAAATCATCAAGGGAGGATAGGTGTTCAGAGTTGTGTTCATGAGACATTGCTGAGAGGAAGTCAGTGACACTTTTGGTAGGAGTGGAGGATGTCAAGGGCATTATATATGTAGGTTTTCCTCTGGCTCCCAAGTATTTGAGCAATGTCCATACCCAGTCCATTTGACCAAGTATTGGTAAGTTTGTTGTTTGGCATTCCTTTGGGGCACAGAGACATGTCCTTTGACTTTCCTTCTCAAGCCCATGACTCAGTGTTTGAGAATGTTCTCAACTTCCCATTTGGGTAAGTTATTGATCAGATCAGGGGAGGGGTGGCATTTTGGCTCTTCCATATTCATTGTTTTCTTCAAAAGGGTAGATCCATGACATGTGAAATACTGGGTGTATCTGCCACATTTCAGGGATCTTCAGCCAAACTGCCATGGGGGAAATTATGAAAGTAATTTCAAATGCCCCAACCCATTGAGGTGCCAGCTTGGTGCTTGGGACATCCCTTTTCAGGATAGATGCATCTAGCCATACTAGATCACCTTCCTTCAGGGGAGTATAGGGTCCTTTGCTTCAGGCATGCATTGCTTCTTGAGCAGCCTTGTGAGATAATAAAGCTGAGTCTTGATTGGTGGCCAGTTGTTCCATGCAATCATCGACTGTGGATGTGTCAGTGGGTTTCGACACAGAAGGGTAGGGCACTGGGTTGTATCCATAAAGGAGGGAATAGGGTGTTTGATTATGCATGGAATGGACCCTGGAATTATGTGTGAACTTGGCTTGAGGTAGGAACCAAGCCCAGTCTTCTGGTTGGGCATCATGGTATGTCTGCAAATAGGTTTTGATCTCTTGATTAATGCATTTGCTTTTGCCATTGGTTTGAGGATGGTATGCTGTGGAGAGTTTCTGTTGGATACCAAGGGCTTCATAAAGCTTGGAGTGAAGGTGGAGGTGAACTGTGGACCCCTATCAGATATTACCATGTCTGGGATGCCATATCTGGGGTACACGTAGCATAGGAAGAGATTTGCCAATTTGATGGAGTCACAGGTTTTGTTGCATGGCACCAGTACCACTCCTTTGGTAAGTCCCTGGTCCACGATTGTGAGGATGGAGTCATATCCTTCTGACTCTGGAAGATTGGTGACAAAGTCCATGGAGATTTGTTTGAAGGGGAAGGGGTTCTTTGCTGCATCATTGGGAGTGATGGGAGGCATGAGAGGGTGAGTGATGACCTTGTTGGCTTGACAGCCAGGGCATCCCCTCACATACTCTCTTACCTGCTTCCACATTCTGGGCCACCAGACTTTGTTCTTCATCTTCCATATCATTGCTTTCACTCCAGGGTGTCCAGCTGCTGCTAGATCATGATTATCCCTGAGATACTCATGTTGGAGGGGAGGAGGGATGTAGAGTCAACTGTCATGTCACTTAGTTTGATTGTTCTCCTCGGTTATTGTGTTGTTCTTTGTAAGAGTCTCATCTTTTGGCATTGTCTCCTTTATTTTGTTGAAAAGGTCTTGAGATATCACAAACACCCCTCTGTCCAACTGTCACATATTGCTGGACAACCTGTTGTTAAGGCTGGACATATGGGTGGAAGGAGATGGCAATGAAAGAGTGTGGCTCTTCTTCTGAGGTGTAAGTGGGGCTTCTCTCTTTCTTTCCTTTCCCTTCAGCTTATGCACACCAGTAGAAGTCGGTTTTCGGGGTGTCTCGACTGCCTTGGAGGGTTTAAATGGGAGTTTCACCCCCCCTCAAGCCACAACAAATCTGGGAGCACCATAGTCATTGGGGAAGGGTCGGTGGAGTAGTTGGGATGGCAGGAAAGGGAATCCAGGATAGTCATTAGCTTACCCAGTTTGTGTGCTAGCCAAACAGGGAAGTCTTGAAGGAAAGTGGCCCATCATGTTTGCCTGCAGCTCAGTTGTTGCAGTGACCAATAATAAGTGAGATTTTGATGATCAGTATACACCATGGTTGGAGCAACTGGGGAGATGAGGTAATGCTGCCATTCTTCAAAGGCACACATGATGGCCAAGAGTTCCAGATCATACACCTGGTAGTTTTGTTCAGCACTGACTAGAGATCTCGAAAGGCAGACACAGGGGTGGAGCTCTCTGTCCTCAAATTCTTGGCAGAGGACAGCTCTGGTGCCAATGGCAGATCCATCAGTGAAGAGGGTGAATGGCTTTGAGAAATCAGGAAGGCATAGAACTGGCTGGGAGCACAGCACTTGCTTAAGCTGCTCAAAGGCATCAGCTTGCTCCAAGTCCCACTTGTATGGGACATTCTTCTTTGAGAGGTGGTGGAGAGGGATGGCAATTTGTGAAAAGGATGGGATGAACTGTCAGTAGAAATTGCAGAATCCAAGGAATTGTCATAGTTCATGAAGGTTGTTAGGAGTTTTCCATTCCTTGATTGCTGCAAGTTTTGTTTCTGATGGTTTGATGAGTCCTTGTTGTATAATGAAGCCCAGGAATTTGACTTGTTCCATCTCAAAGGTACACTTTGAGATTTTCAGTCTCAGTTCCTCCTTGAGGGCAATTGCCAGGAACTCCTCCATGTGCCAATAAAGTTCTTCCTTTGTTTTCATGTGGATCATGACATCATCCATAAAGATGATGAGCTTCTTTGCAAACATCATGTTGGCAAATGTAGTCTCCATATAGTGTTGGAAAGTTGGCAGAGAGTTGCATTGCCTGAAAAACATGATGGTCAGTTTGAAGAGTCCTCATGGGGTGATGAAGGCTCCTTTCCATTCATCACCCTCCTTTACTTGGATGTTCGTAAATCCCCAGCGAATGTCAAATTTCATGAAGTATTTTGATTCGGCCAGCTGGTTGAGGAGGGATTTCATATTGGGTAAAGGATAGGAATCCTTTATCATGTATTTGTTGAGTTCATGGTAGTCTTGCACTAACCACTTCTTTCTGTCTTTCTTCCCCACAAAGAACACTGGTGAGGCCTGGGGAGACTTCGATTTGCAAATCTTCCCAGCTTGAAGGTTCTCCTCAAGGAACTCATCAAGAGCTTGCAGTTCCTTGCATGAGAGTGGGTAAACTGGTGATTTCTTCAGTTTGAAGTCATCTGTAAGATGGATTTCATGGTCGAGATGGGGATGATGAGGGGGAAGGGGTGTATCTTCTTCTGAAAAGACCTTGGCAAATTTCTTGTAGTGCATTGGGAGTGTGACATCCTCTTTCTGGATGGCTGCCTCAAGTTGTGTTGAAATAGAAGTTTTCCAAAGTGTAACAAGGTCTTCATCATCATAGTCTTCTTCTTCTGATGATAGCTCCAATTCACAGAGACAAGGGTCTCCAAAGCCTATCATCTTTCATTTCTTCCAGTTGAAGATGGGGTTGTACTTGGCCAAAAAGGGCATCCCTAACAGGATGTCTTCTCATGATTTTAGTTCCATTTCAAAGGCATGTACATTCACCAGTTTGTGAAAGACACAGGCATTGAAGGTGCAAATGTGAGTGACCTTCTGCCAGCTAGGCCCTTTGAAACTTCTTGCCATTCAAGGATGTTTGACACAAGTTTGTTTCAGATTGTATTTTTCAACAATCCTCAGGTGAATGACATTGACCTCAGCACCACTGTCAATCACAGCTTTGATTTCTGCATCTTCTTGATCAACCAGGAACATGGACCCAAACAATGAGGAATTCGAAACTGATTTCAATTGCTCAAAATCCATAGCTACAGAAGTAGTCCTATTAGTCCATTCCTGTTGAGTCAAAGAAATTTGAAAGTTCTTAGCTCCTCCCTGCACAGCCATGGGGGAGCTGTTTAAAAATCCTGAGGCTTCTTAGCATCAGATGGCCCTGTTGTCTTGATGTCCTCTGATGCTTCCTCAGAATAAAGTTCTTCAAGAAGTTGCCTGATTTGTTGACAATGATCTCATCAATCAAGGCTTTTCTTCTCCTTTGGGCAGTCAGACTGTTTGTGTCCAGCTTTGTTGCATCCCCAGCATGTGATCTCTCTGATCCACAATTGTTGGTTGCCTTTCTGGTTCCAGGACCTCTTCAGTGGTCCACCAGAGTTTTGTCAGCAGTCAATGTCCATCGCATAAGGATCTCTATCAGGTGCTCAATTGTAGTGGGACCTCATAAGGTTTTGTCCCAGGATGCATTGATCTTCTTCAGTTTGTTGACCAGTGAACAAGCACAGTTGAGAGAGGGCAGTTTGAGCAGCTGTAGTGGACTGGATCCATTCTGCTGGTGTTGTCAGGCAGGCATTGGTTTTGAGGATCCACTCATTCAGCTCAGCCTTGAGGCCTTGTCCATAAAAGACTCCTGCCTTGGGGCTTCCCTCTGATAGTTTGGCCTTGTTCATCACATTCAGGAAATCAGTCATACAGTATACTCCTCCAAGGACCTTGCTCCTTGTCTAATGGCTGAGAGTTTGAGTAGGGCCATTTGAGATACATCTCCAACTTTGAACATCTGGTCCAGTTTCACAAGGAAACCTGCCCATGTGTCCACAATGTGAACCATGTCCAACAGAAGAGATTTCATGGCATAGTTCTCAGCCCAGGCTTGGGCAGATCCTTTTGTCATAAACAAAAGTGTGAAGCCAATCTTCTGTTCCACAGTTCAATAGATGTGAGAGTTGATGCCCAGATAAGTTTTGATTGATGTGAGCCAGGCATCATACATGGCATGGTTGCCATCATACTCTCATGGATGGTTCAGGTTCAGTTCCTTAGCATGACCCTCTGCAGAGTTAGAGTTGCATCCCTTTCCTTTCTCCTTGGGACCTCCTCCAGAGCCTCCAGGGTCTCGTGGTTTTGTGGGAATCATGAAGTCTGTTGTAGAAGCAAACTTCTCCTGGTACCACATCACCAGTTCCATGATGGGTACTTCTGCTCTTGTAGCAAAGGGTGGTTCTGACATCTCAATGTTGTGGTAGGATGGGTGTATGTCTTGACAGGTATCAAGGAAGTCACCTCTGAGCAAAGAGCTATCATCTTCCTCCTTAGGCTGTCAGGGTGTGATAGTAGAGGGGTCTTCTCCTGTGCCTGGGGGTAGACTCGTAAGTCCAAAGGCCACAAAGACTCCTTTAGCTCCTTCTAAAAAGGATGGGGTCAGGGTTCCCTTGAAGTCCCTTACAGATGGCTGTCAGTGCATCAAGGATGGGGGAATCTGAGATGGTTTGGGTTTAGAGGTAGTTGGGGATCTCTCTTCCAGGGGATAGGGGTGGAAGTGAGATGAAGGTTCTCATCATAGGGGTAAAGCAGACATTCCAGAGGATGATGGTTGCTCCTTCTGCTTTTGTTCCTTTCTTGATGGAATGGGAGGTCAGAATTTAGAGGAAGTGGTTGATCCTGTGACAGAGGGTGGCCTCTGAGGATCAGGTGGTGTGCCTTGGTGAGAAGACATGTTGAGTTAAGGTGAAGTAGTGGTGGATGATGGCTGTAGTAGTTCCAGCAGTTGTTCCAAGCATCCAGGTTGTGCTTCTAGAGGGCCAGTGGGACCACTGCAAGGATGTTCCTCATAGAAGGGTGAAGAGGTAGTTGATCGAAGCTACCACTTCAGGGGTAAGGGGAACTTGAGACTTCACTAGGGATGATTGTCAACCTAGGAAGACTTCAGTGCAGAGCTGAAGTTCTCGAGAGAGTTGTTAACCTCAATAGAGGGAGCTTTTAGCTTTTGTTATGTGCAGGAATACCTCACTTGCCAAAAGTGACAAGTGTTGGTGCTGAGGCAAGAAGTGTCAGTGCTCTTGCAGTATTACCTGGGTTGACCTCAAGGGCTTAATAGTTTTACCCCTTGTATGGCCAGGCAAGCAGTTCTGAGAAGTGAAGTTCTAGAGAAAGCTATCCTGGTTGCAAGGTAGCTAAAAGCTGGGGTGTACAGGTGTGTCCCTATGAGTATATATACTGCTCTGCTCTGTTTGGTGTCCTTTGGTTAAGACACATAGGAGACATGTCATGCCAAGAGGAAATGTGTCAAGTCAGAGATAAGAAACACTGCCTACATACCAGCAAGGGAAAGGGGGACATGTCGAGACATGTCAATATCCAATAGTGTCCAAATGGGGAAAGTGACTTGTCACAGGGAACATGAAATGATAAGCATCAAGTCATGTCAATTGGGGAAGGCCAATCAAGGGAAGGGAAGGCCATATAAGGGATGGCATATAGTAAGCATCTGAAAAAGGAAAAGGAATCAAGTAAGCATCATGAGACACATCTCATATACAAGTAAAAGAAAATATAAGTCCAAAAAAGGAGAAAAGTATGATGTGGCATATCAGTTAGTGCAGCAACATTAGCAAAGATATGCACCATCTACTGACTGATGTTCCAGTGGAGTGCTCTGATGACTGGTGTTGCTGAAATCAGCATCCATGCCCTTGCCATGGGTAGCCATCATGGTGCTTACTTGATCTATATCACTGTCACTCTCCTGTGCCTATAACATTGTTTGTGCAAAATAAGTGACCAGTCACCTATTTTTTTTATGCAAGTGAGACCCTCACCAAATCCATGCTGGCCCTGCTGGGACTGGGTTCTACTTCTTCTCTGGGGATCTGTTATGGGCAGAATAAGCAACCAGTTGCTTATTTTTTTTGGTCAAATAGCACTACTCATAGTGTGAAATGCATGCACCCCTCTGCTTGTACCTGGTGTCAATCCCTTGCCATGGGTCTGTGCAATGCCAGAAATAAGTGACTGGTCACTTATTTTCCATCAGTGAGGCACTCACCAAGACTGTTCTGGCCTTGCTAGGACCAGCTGCCACTGCTGTTCCAGGCATCTGAGATGGAAAAATATGTGACTGGTCATTTGATTTTCTGGTCAATGAGGATACTCACAGTGTGAAATTTGTGTGTCCCTCCATTGTCATGGGTCTGTGCAGTGCCAGAAAATAAGTGACCAGTTGCTTATTTTTCCAGTGAAGGAGCCCACTCACCAAGTCAACTTGTTCCAAGGTTGAATCCCCCTGGTCATAAAAGTGTCAGAGAAATTACCAAATAAGGAAATGATTTCCCACCACTCACCTTGATCCCTGGTCCAGTCCATCTGGAACCAGCCTTCTGCATGTGAGTCTTGAGACTCTGAGCATATTTAAATGGCCTGGGACAACCCTTGTCAGTGCAATGACAAATGAACTTCCCCTCCTCATTCCTCCCCAGCACTATGGTTTGATTGGTGGCAGGGAGGTAGATGGTGGCCTGGGAAGAGCACTTCTTGCTGTGATTGATGTAGGTATTCTTGTTGGTGAAGCTCTGGTCACAGGAGGAACAGACAAATGTAGGCATGGCTGAGATGGTGGTGGTAAGAGAGAGAAGCAAAAGGGAAAAGTTCCCACAGTAAAAACTATATATATATAAATACTGGCAAACAGTCCAGATGCAGTAGCATCCCCATTTGGATTTCCCCATTAGGAAATATTATTGGAAATGGTGTACTCAGAACAAGCGACTGGTCACCTATTTTCCTGAGGGAGAGTTGGTTGGTTGCATGTGGTTGGTGTCATCACTCAGAGAGAGGACAAGTTTACAGGGTAGTATATGGTCAGCTTCATGGTACTTGCCTGGTCATGGTCTAGTCCAGATAAGCAACTGGTCACTTATGTATATTCCTCAGAGAGGGATGGAGATTGCATTCTGTTGCCAGACAAGTGCAACCTCCCAAGTCTGTGGCTAGGTTGCATGCATGTGACTTCCTTTTGTGGAAGTTGACTGCAACCTTGTTGTCCATCTTCACACAGAGACTTCACTGATGGTGGAGGTTGCATGTGGGGAACTTGCAACTACTGTCTGCTAGTCCAGGACAAGCAACTGGCCACTTATTCTGCTGCTAGTCATAGTTTCCACACCATATGTCAGTACCATCAATTTCCAACTAAAGCCCTTGTACTTGCTTCTTACACAGTGGCAGTTTCAATATTTTCAGATGCTTTAAAGAGTATTCGAAAGTGAAAACAATATTTTTTATTATGATTCAAATTACCACGCTCTTATAAAATTTTATTCCGAGAAGGCTTATAATTTTCATGGCCAGTCTATATTGGGAGAAACATTATGATATCTATCCAAAGACAATTGAAAATTATATATGGCGTGAATGTCACAAGGTTATTGACAGCATTATCTTCCTAAAAAGATAGCAACAATAGGTAAAGTTTAAATTTGGAAATCACTTTGCAGGCGTGCTTAATTTAATGTTACACAATAGATTCTGAGATCATCAAAATAATAGCTTTTCCAATGATCAAAATGTAATATGAAAGTAACACTGCAAGCATTTCCCAATTTTTCTTGAGAAAACATGCTGAAAAAATTGACAAAAGAGATACTCTTTTTTCACACATGTTTTCAAAGAGAAAAGGCAATAATAACACTTTGTTTTCTTTGCATGATTTACTAAACAACATTGATTGATGCTAATACCCATTAGTGAAGAACCTAATGGGCATTACCATTAATTCATGTTTTTTGGCAGAAAAGACAAAGAAAACATTATATTATATTCACCTTTTTTCTTTGAAAACAGCTGAAATAAAAGAGTATCTCTTTTTTCAGTTTTTTCAGCATATTTTGGGATGAAAAATTGTGAAATGCTTGCAGTGTAAATAATTAGAAATCAGTTTCCATATGCTCAGAAGTGATCATGCAGTGAGGGGGCACAAGGCGCCCAATGCCTGCCCAGTAATCTCCACATTAGGTATTCATTTTGTCAAACCTTGAATGCAATTGAGCATATTTAGGTGATGGTGTAGACAGAGACGATAGCTTGACACAGTGCTGAGAAAGAGTTAGCATATTGTGAGCATCATCTTCGAAGGGGAGTACAAACAAAGTAATTTGAGGTGGCCAGCAATTATAGCTGTTATATTTCGTATAGTTCGTGACAATAGGAGGATGGAGCAATAATCTAGGACAACGTAGTTGCGCGATAATCGAGCCGACAGTGCAGAGGAGCTTAAACTAGCATGCATGTTCATCACATTGCTTCTGCCAGCTCGCAAAAATATGGTACTGTTCTATTATCTTATCATGTTTCGGCCTACTGTAAACATTGCTCTGTCTAGTGGTATGCAGTATACAAGGGTATGCAGGACTACAACTTGGAATCTGGGAAGATTATGAAAAAGGTATGCATGGCAACAGGGTTTATGGACCTGTCAAAATCTATAATTTCGAGAAGTGTCGCATAGCCTTTGCAATAGTGTGCAACCTACCTTCGCACTGCTTCGGTCTATGTATATACCAACACATGGCGTCTACAGACAAGATATTAGTGTAATAGACACCATTAGTGGGCAACTTACCTAGGCCTATCGGTGGGCAGAAAAGAGAAAGAGTTGTTTCTGAGAAAAGTCAACGTTGATATACAGAACACAACTCATGGTCACGTGCATGCATAGGACATGTGTCCCTGGCTACACACGTGACCATGAGTTGCATTCTGTATATCAACATTGACTTTTCTCATGACTTCTTTTTCTCTTTCCCACCCACTCATAGGTAAGTCGCTCATTGTTGGGCACAATCAGTAGTAGTCAGTAGTTACACAATTGTACTTGTATAGTATTGCATTAACATTTGTCTATGTATCAATATGTTCACAATTCTGGACCCTTGTCGATAGCAAGATGCATTTCCTCAAGCAAAGACCACAAAATATAGCTCCAGTTAAGCCATCCATTTTTGGTGCCCAATCAACCACTTCCTAGATTGTCATACACTTTTAGTGGTCATCGTTCAATGCGATCTCCTTTGTCCTATCGTTCATCATGAGTTGGTTCAGCATATCAATACCGACTTCCTCACTAATGTGTTTTCCCCTCTTCCACCCACCTGCAGATAATTCGCTCACTGTTGGCTGCAACACTGACCCCATTCACAATCTGTCCATGAAATACCACTGAAGTTAAGCACCTTTGATTTACCACTTGATACATGTTTAAGTGACTATGCATTTCTAGGCTGCCCTACATTTGCCAAATGTTACCACTTTCATGCATACTCCATATTATTGTGTATTGTGAGCTGCATTCACCATACCGAGGCTGACACATACATTACTTCAGGCACTTCAAGGTGTATCCTGGTGACAACCATTATGTTAGATGCCAGATAATAAACCTACTTGTCCTATCTGCCTTCGAGGTGATGACAGGACAATTAGGCTTGGCAATAATTGTATATCATCTCTAAGGGGCATTAGTTGGTTGACAATAAATCCCTTCATAGACATGGATATATATAATATGCTTTGTAGTTGACACATCCACTAACAATGCATCTCCAGTGGTTTCCACATCAAGCAGAAAGTTTCCCCCTCACCCCTCTGAATCGCAATGGCAACTCGTCCAAAGAAAACACACTTTCATCGAGCTCAACTGTTATGCCACATGCCATGAACATTGATGATTTGTGGAGTGGTGAGTGATCTGCTATATGCCATTGCCCACTCACTCCTCATATGCTGGACGTAGATGCCACATCTCCCACTGTTTCCAAGCCATCAAAGCCTCCTATTGATGCCCATGCCATCATAGCGAGCACATTGGGTGTAGCTGAGAACCCTGTGCCTTGTGCAAACAGACGCATGCCTGCTACCATGCAAAAGGCAACTGCAGAGAACCCCTGCTCAGAAGCAGCTACAAATACTGCTGTTGCTGTTAGATCCATAGAACCTAACCTGGTAGACAATCCCCACCCTGTCCCAGCTGCAAATACTGCCATTGTTAGCTCCATGGGATTCAATTCAGGTAAATGCCCTGCCCAGGTGGATACTGCCCAGGTTGATACATCTCCCCCCTCTGACAGTACACATGAACCATTCATTTCATCTGTGAGTGCGCTCAGTACCCTCTTATTTTAGAGTATTTGCTAACCTCACATTTGCAGAAGGTGATTCTGAAGGAATTAGACTACTCATCTAGCCTTTGTGATAACTTATACAACTTCATGCAAGAGCAAGTGAAGGAGTGCAATGAACTCATAAAAACCTTTGAGGGGGTGCGACTAACTATCGAACAACAACACAACTCAGCACTGGCACAAGTACAGGGGGAGCTTGAAGGTGGAGCTCGAGCAGTCAGAGCATATGAAAAACATGTAGAACAGGAACTTCATGACCATGACATGACCATAGCCAAGCAATGAGCTATGATTGAAGAACTCAACAGCAGTCTTAACATGCTTCAAACGACTCTATCCTCTCAATTCACTAGATTAGATGTATGTCTACCATCAGCTAAGGCCCCTTGCCGCTAACCCATTCTGCAGGTGGATGGAAATGTCAAGTTTGCACAGTTGGCAGAAGAGCATGGGCAACTCCAGCGAGAACTGGGGAACCAAGACAGAATCATAGAACAGCAAAGGGCTGCCCTTGAAGATCTCCAAGCTGGATTTGGGATGCTGCAGGCTAAATTGGATCATGAAATCACCAGAGTTAATGTATGGTTACCTATGTACATGGAGTGAAAAAATGTGTGCAATGTTTGGCTGATTTGTACTAAGTCCAGTGTAGCACCATGAGGCATGGGAATCCTGCTTAGCCTTGGTGAGATAGATGGTAGCACTGACCCCCAGCTACAAAATGGTCCCAGGGTCATGTGAGTTGGTGCAGTAGTCCTTGAGATATGTCAATTATAAAACAGGTACATCATTGCACATGTTTATTCACTTTTGAAAAGTGAGGGGTATCTAAGGGATATCAGTACTTGGTATAGCCTCCTTTTGCTTTAAGCACTGCCTCAACCCTCCTAGGCATGCTCTCAATCAACTTCTGACACTCCTCAGCTGGTATATTGTTCCATTCCACCTGAGTCCTCTCCCACAACTCCAATATCCCCTTGGGAGGGTGCTCATACTCTGCAAGCCTCCTCTTGAGGTAACCCCAGGCATGTTCTATGGGGTTAAGGTCAGGGGACTGTGCAGGCCATACCATGGTCCTAAAATCCTGCTCTTCTAGCCACTCCTTGACCTGCTTGCAGGTGTGCTTGGGGTCATTGTCCTGCTGGAAGATGATGTCAGGAGGATGGAGACCATAATATTCAAGGGACTCGTGTAGTTCATCCTTCAAAATTTGAAGGTATAGGTCCCCATCCATCCTACCATCAATCTTGGTAGCATATCCAACACCCTCCCAAGTCATACAGCCCCACATCATCAGAGAACCTCCTCCAAACTTCAGTGTCCCCTCTACTAGCCTATCACTCAGCTTCTCCCCTGGCTTTTTCCATGCCCATTTGTGCCCATCTGACCCCAGGCGATTAATTTTAGTCTCATCAGACCATACCACCCTCTTCCAGTCCTCCAAAGTCCAATCTTTGTGGGCATAGGCAAAGTCTAACCTTGCCTTGCGATGCTTGGCAGAGAGGATAGGTCATTTTCGCTTTACCACAGCCTTCATATGTACCAGTCTTTTTCAGGTGCTGGCAGACAGTATTTGGGTGGAGGGGTTGGTTGATAATATTGGTGAGGGTTTTGGTCACCTGCACAGCATTTTCTGCCTTCTGAGTTGAGATGAGGTGGATGGCATGGCGGACATTAGCAGGGGAGAGCTTGGATGGACGACCTCCAGTGGACTTTTGCAGGCTGGAACACTCCTTGGAACGAAGTCTAGATATGGTGGAGTGATGTAGGCCAGTACTAGAGGCAATAGAAGCAGGAGAATGACCAGAATCAAGCATAGTCAGGATAGTATTCCTTTGGGTGGCAGAGAGAGATCTCATGGTGGTAAAGGTTGGGAATAAAGAAGTGTGTGAACATATTCAAACTGAGACATAATGTTTATGTGTGTATCTTTGTTTGTAGGACCAAACAACCACAATTATTCCTTTATTTCCCCCAGATTCTACTGCCAAACCAAAAGTGAATAAACATGTGCAATGATGTACCTGTTTTATAATTGACATATCTCAGGGACTACTGCACCATATCACATGACCCTGGGACCATTTTGTAGCTAGGAGTCAGTGCTACCATCCATCTCACCAAGGCTAAGCAGGATTCCCACGCCTCATGGTACTACACTGGACTTAGTACAAATCAGCCAAACATTGCACACATTTTTTCACTCATTGTATGACTGTGTAGTGTCTAAATCACATTTACAGGCAGAGAAAGAGGCTCAGTTTGCCACCTTGACAGAGAAATTTGAAGGCGCCTTGTGCCAGGTCAAGGTGTCCAGATCACCAATACAAATGCAGAAAGAGGCTGAGGTTGTGGCCTTGGCACAGAAATTTGAAGATGCCTTACACCAGGTCGAGGTGTCTAAATCACAGATACAAATGGAGAAGAGACTGAGATTGTGGCTTTGGCTCAGAAATTTGAAGGTGCCTTGTGCCAGGTTGAGGTCCTCAACCGAAGCCAGCAGTTGTCCCATTCCACACAGCCATAGGTGTCATCATCTACATCATCTGTGCATTACCCAATTGGCAGGTTTAGCGGGTCTGATCCACAGGACATTGTAGTTACTGAAGAATCCTGCCCAGCACCTTCCATGTCAGGTACCATTCATATGGAAGCCACAGCTGGCATGGTTGCAGAAGAAGTTGTCCACATACTAAGGATGGACACACCCTTTTGTAGTACACCACGCTGCAAAGTTAACTCCAGGAAATATTGCCAGTTCGCTGTGGTGAAAAATGAGATCATAAATGATAAAGAACGGAACAATAATCTGGCAAGTGATTTACTTGCATTGTGATGTCCATCTCTGATTATACCATAGGAACATGTCAGGGAATTGTTTGGTAATGTTTTTTTGGTCACAAGAGATGAAGACTTCCTCTCTCATGAGTCACCTTCACATGAGGTGGTAATGAGTTTCACTGAAGGTGATGGCCCTGGTCCCAACCCCATCAACTTGCAATGGGATTTCACCAGTCCTGTTTCTTCGTTGTGGAATCAAGCTGTTGTCGAAATTTTGCTAGATAAGTTGCATGCATTATGCACAGAAGAGAAGTGGACCACTAAGCCGAGGAGTGACGAATACTGGAAAGAGGTGATCAAACAAAAGTTCAGCCAGATTAAGGTGATATGGACTAAAGGGAGACCCAAGAGGCTTGAGACTGGTATTCTGGAAACACCTGCACAAGTTGCAGCTAGGCTGATGCACACAAAAATGGATGATCTCACGGATACATGGAAGGATACATGGAGGGTAGCTGTGAGTCATTTTTCTGTCCTTGCTGGCAGCATCTTATGAGATGTGCAGAAGTTCCACCATCGTTCAACTGTCACAAAGTCATTTTTATGCACAGAAATGGCACGAGGGACCAAGGATGTAGAACTCTGGCAATGGCTCTCTGATGTCGTTGACCACCTGGGGACTGATGGCATGAGTTCAGAAGACAGCAAGGAAGAGGACATGCAAACCGTTTTTCAAGTCTGTGGTATGCCCTGGAGACATGACATCGACAAAGAATTGCGATTCATAGACTCCAAGCACAAAGACCAGTTTATATCTTCCCCCAAAGGCACCAAGCCAGTGAAGTGCATCAGGCCCTCTAACCCTTTCCCATCAGCTCATCAACCTGTATGTGATTTGCCTGCCACCTTCTACAAACCTGAGTGGTTAGAAGGCAATCCTACCTTCAAATCAGACAAAGTATTCCAGTGGTCGCAGTTTATTGTGCAGGGTATATAATGTAATGAAAGCTTTGTGATTGCCAACATTACAATAGACATTCTACTATGACCAACTTGGCATGATTCAATGTTCTGCCTTCAATTTTATCTGCCCTTCCTGGTCCTGCTTCCTGCAATGCAACACTTTGAGGATCGCCACTGGGGCCTGAATCCCTATATCAACCCCAAGTTTGGGATTTGCCCAAGATCTCATGAGATGACCCGATGAGCAGGATTGCGAGATTGACATCACCCTTGAGTCATTGTCAGAAGAGCAGGTTACACATGGATGTCAAACCCAACTGTGCCAACAGAATTCAAGATGAATAATCACCTCTTGCTCTTGAAACTGGGGTCGAATTCATTTTTATTCGTAAACTGTTGCCTACTGCGATACTAACTGCATGTTTTCCATGAACTTACACAAGTACGGAATAGTTGAAATTTCGGTATTCTGTTGGGTGAAGGGATAGAGAATATCCCAGTACATCTAACTACATGTTTTCCATGAACTTACACTAGTATGGAATAGTTGAAATTTTGATATTCTGTTGGGTGAAGGGATGGAAAATATCCCGGTACATCTCAAGAGGGAGGGGTCTACATACCTGTTGCAATATGTAACACACGAACATTAGGAAATGCTCGGAGCCAAGGGCCACACTGACTCTGACAAATGGTTAGATGCAACGAAGTGGTGCAGCAGAGGAGTCGGGACTTACAATTACATCCAAGACATCTGGCATACTATGGACTGGGTGCATTCCCCTGAAGGTCAGGTGCTGCACAGGGAGTATGCATTTGTCATTTGTTGGAAATGTGGCAAATGCAGCCAGCTCATCGGTGGAAGTAATCATAGGCATGGAAATTTCGAGACTCAGGAGTTGTGGGAGGTATTCTGTACATGACAAAATGCTGGAAAGTGCATTCTCTTCAGGATAGTATGGAGGGAACCTAATGTGTAGGCATCGAAAATTGTCAGGAAGCATAACCAATTTCAGTAGAGAGAGGAGAGCGGTAGCAGGTCCAACAAGTTCCTGCAGGGAGTGCAGGATAGGGCGATGAGTGTTGTATTCCACAGATGTGGTAGGTACACCATAATGGGAGATAGTGAGTTTGGAGACAGTTTGATGTGCAATCAAACATGTAGTGAGGGAACAGATCGGGCAAGCTCGGTCCACCTCCAACTTGGTGAGACAAGGAAGGATAACCTTACGAAGAAGTGATGCCCACTGCACAGGGCTCAGGCCTGTGTTAACAAGTCGTAAACTTGCCAGTCGTGCAGTTTGCAAGACAGAAAGGGTGAATAGGATAGAATGCAGAAAGAAGAAGATGGGCGAGTCGATGTCCAGGGATGTCAGAGATGTCCGGCTACTTGGAAACAAGTTAGGCTTCCATGGAATACAGACTGGGCTGCCAGAGATGTTGTGGGTGCTCACGTGAAGTTCAGTGCATCCTGAGTTTTGTATGCTGGCTAGGAGAGAGCCGAAGACAGGAGGTATGCATGACGGATTATGATACAGGTGGAAGTAGACTTTATGGACCACTTGCATATCCTGGAGAGAGTCGAAGAAAGTGCACATTGCACCTAACTGGTGTTGGCTTAACATTCATGAAGATGTGAACCACATGATGTCCACTGCTCTAAATGCAATGTGCCTCCACACAGGGAGGGCCACACAACCAGCCTCATTCACATCCAGCCAACCCACAATCGGCAGCTTGAAGCCTACTGTGGCCAAATAACGATGACCAGAAACGTCCTGCAGTAGTTTGCATACTTGGGATAACCTTCAAAGTGAACCTGTGTCTAACAAATCCACGATATCAAATAACAATTCATTTGGAAGCTGCCAGAGACAGCACTCCTGAGGCATGACCTAAATACTATGAGTAAAGATCAATTCTGGGCATTGTCAACCACTCACACAGCAGGTGCTAGGAGATTTTATTGCTCTCTTTTTCGGAGGGGGTCCTGGCAAATCGCCCTCCACTTTGCACTTGGGAACCTGCCCAAATGAAACTAGAAGGGGTTTAGACTCTGGAAGCATATCCTAGATGATATGAGAAAAGTGAAACTCCAGGCACACTGCCACCTACTTACATGGTTGATACTAAAAGATCTTGCCATACTTCTTTTTGTGGGGAGTTCTATGGCATTGTCATCTGCCTTGTGCTTGGGAACCCGCCCAAATGGCTTCGAAATAGGAATCACAATGGCGTCTGCCATGTGAGTGACCACTTTGGGCCTAGGAACTCGTAATGAGTACTATATAACATTATTTTGTCCCAGATATCAGTATTTTTCTTTTAAAAAAAAGAGCAGTACACACCAGCATGGCTTCACACCTGGTGACGCTATGCATTAACCTGTGAATACATCAAATGGCCAATCAGTTAAATATGAAGGGGATAGGAGGCTCTGTCGAATGACATAATGGAGCATCCAGCATTGCATTGATTGTCTGCTGCAACAAAAGCATTGCCAGTGTATTGTCGCAGATTGGCCACTGTGTAGCACCCAATTGTTAGCCCCCAGAATGGCGAAGTAATCTACCTACTCACTGTTGCCATTGCATCATACACACTGTTGTCTGTTACTTATGGCACTCCATCTAAATTGTGAGATTAGCACAAGGGTGTTATCTAGCCATTTGTTTGACACATAATATTCTGGAGGGGAAAAATCCAAAAATCCTCAAACAATTGCATAACCATTATCACTGCTGACGGGAGTATATGAATGATCTAGGACTCCTGCAGGTATTAGAATGACAGCTGAGCCAATAGCATGTATGAACTTACATAACTTAGCATGCACTTCACAGTTGCCAATTTCATTACTATTGTTTGGAATCTACTATCACCTGGTTCAAAAACTTTGCACTGATTTGACATTATTCATAGGTTGAGCAATGAATTATACTAATGTATCTATGTATATACAGGAGCCCGGTGTCTACAGACAAAACACTAAGAATCAGAACTAGAATTAGTGCAGTAGGCACCCTAATGATGAGCGACTTACTTGTGGGTGGGTGGAAAAGAGAAGAGACATTCATGGGAAAAGCAAGCATTGATATACTGAATGCAACTCATGGTCACGTGCACAATTTCTTCGCAGTGAGGGTGGGTATACATGTGACCATGAGTTGTGTTCTGTATATCAATGTTGACTTTTCTCATGAACATCTTTTCTCTTTTCCACCCACCCACAGGTAAGTTGCACATCATTGGGTGCAATGCCAACGTTACTAACCTTCTAACAGTCTCTCAGTATTAACATACCAATTGTATTGGATCAGTTAGTAGTACATAGACATGGACCATAATTACATAGTTGACTCTCAAAAATTCACCAGAAAAGATCATAAAAATACTGCTGAAGTCATGTTAAAATACAAAGAGGTGATCTACATAGAGGTGCATTCTGAGGACTCTCTTCGATGCTTTTGTCAATGCCTTGATGAAAGGTACTTGAGACGAAGGTGGATTAAGTCTAGAACTGGCCAGCAGTTCTGATAGTCTTCAAGTTGCAAGAAGCGTCATTTGGCCTAAGATGAGTCAGTTGGTGCTTTTCCCTTGATATGGCTGAACATCCTACAAGGTCGGTTACTTTCCAAACAGCCTCCAAGTCTTGGAAGGACCTGCTTTTTGTTGTATCAAGGTACTTTTTCACTGCTGCATGGATGACTTGCTAGCAAGTATTGCTTAGTTACTGCAAGGGTGAGTACATCACCTAAAACATACCTTCAGTTCACATATCTCATTGTCAGTCCATGTTAAGTGCTCCTCAAGGTTGTATCCACCCCTTCCTGGCCTACCCACTTCACCAGGCAGCTTTGGAATTTTTTCAAGCTCAAGAGATTCAAGCGAGCTGAGGGAAGATTCTGATGGTGAAGGCAAAGGTAGTCTTTCTTTGTTGGGGACACTAGTAGAAGCGAAGCTGACTGCCTTCGAAGGCTGCAGTGATGGGGGTACACTTTGTGTGAGATTAAAGTGGGGTGAC